>BGPR01046689.1:0-11600 GCA_013235015.1 Araneus ventricosus
TAAGTTCTCATCTGCATATATTATGAATAGCGCGGAAATCGAAGTCAGACGAGAATTCTTAATTTCTTAGATTTTTACATTGCGAATGTTTTGGAAACGAAAGTAGGAAAAAAAAAGAAACCTTTGCTTATTTCATTTTCAAAAGTAAACGAGTATCATGTTTTCATTCTTAAGTTATAAATTTTTTTAAATTCTTGATGTAAAGTTCTGAATATATTCGTATATTCTGAAGTAACGTAATTGAAGATATATTTATGCAATTATTTTGTGCTAATATGTAATTTCTAACAACTGATATAATGAATATCAATCACAAAGATTTTTGCTAACTGAATTATAAAAAAACGCTTCTTTGTAGATAATTTGATAAATAGAAAATTCTGAGAGAGATGCTTTAGTATATATTTTAAAGAAAGAATGATAACGTATACGTTAATTATTAAATCGAAAATATATGAATTGTAATCTTTCTACTACACTGTTTATTTTAATAATTTTATCATTTTATAAATGATATTCTAAAGAAAATGCCATTGACATTTTTATAGCACTCAAGCGGGAAACTTTTCTCTGAATTCTTGTTAAATTCAGATTTTTTATATATTGTAGTACATTTAAAAATTGCACAATAATACAACATATGTACACTAGTGCAATTGGTGATGGCAAAAAGAGTAAGAATAAGCTTCATTGCAGTACTTTTCTTTAAACAGTATTGAAGAATTAAACATATATTTTTTTCTATTGTCTGGAAGTTTGAAATTTTGTGTTGGTGGCAAATCTTTAGGCACATTTCGCGATTGCGTGGTCCATCTCACACATAACTTAAGCAAGAGGTTAAAATAATGAAAATCAAACAGTTTCATTTACTATTTTCATTACACAACAATTAAATAAATATAATTTTATAGTTAAACACTGCGCCTCAATAAAAATGAATGCAAGATAACATGATTATTCCTTGAGAGAATGTTGTATTCAAGCATTTTTATAAAGTTATATTAGCTAATATACCCAGCGTTGCTCGAGATAAAAGTATTTTCAAGTCTAATTACTTATAACACTTTCAATTTAATAAAAGTGTTTTTCGCGGAAGCGTCTTTCGTTGATTTTCGTTAATCAACTGATCCTTTGGACCAGCAGTGAAACACCCTTTTCTTTTTCTTTCCTTAGCTTGAACCACCTGGCAAGAATCTTGTAGTCCTTCGTACTCCATTGTCCCCACCCCATCACTGCTACGGCAACAGCAGAAACTCTTTCATATCTTGTATTTTTTGCCATTATCCGGACTACAATTCTCTTCTCTTCACCGTTTTTGTCACTGACTGGAAAAAACCGCATAGCGTTCTTTCTTTTTCTCCTTAGGCGCTCTCCTTCCAGTAGGAAATGGGCTCAACAATCTTGAAGGATTTTACACATTTATTATGATCATTAAAAAATTTGTAAAATTAATTGAAGAATCGCGGAAAGAGAGTAATTAACATCATTGTGTTGTGGATCAATCATATTGAAAGTGGTATATGATATGAAATAAAAGCTAAATAAAATTTCTGCCTTTCTGTTAGCATTCAAAGAAAGCAATAGTGTTTATCATAACTTTCAGTATGGTAAAAATACAGTAATGAAGGATTTTATAAAACCACCAATGATTTGAATTTAATTGCAATAATAGAAAGCATTGCTACAAATTGTGCATGAAATAAATTTGAAATGTTTATTAAATTAAGAAAGATAACACATAACATTTAAATTGAAATCATTGAAAAGATAATTTTCTGCTCTTTAATATGGCATGTAAATAATCTACGTGCAGTATATTTTCCTGAAATTATTGCCGAAAAACTTAGATAAAACGCCGAAAATTGGCTTAATTTCCGTTATTTAATTAAATATCTTAGGAATTTTTTTTTGAAAAGGTTGAATTCATCTAGGAACGGACCCCAGAATAGCATGTGCAAATTTCATGTTAAGACTATTCATCGTTTAGGGGGAGTACTGGCGACAGACAGACAGTCAGAACATCTGTTTTTCCCTCTCCCTTTTTCCTCTTCTTACAATAGGAACCGGACTAAGTAGCCTTGAAGGCTTAGCACACACTCATTAGGATCAGTTAAAAATTTGTGAAAATTAAACAAAGCATCAAGAGAATAATTCACTAACGTCATTGGATAACTATGTAACTGTATTAAAGGCTGTAAATGCTGCGACAACCGGAAACCGGAAGTGAAAAGTCTACTTTGTTGTTTATGCTCAAAGAAAACAATATTTTTTATATTAACTTTAACACTGGCAGAAGCCCGCGCGCGAAACAGTAAATTGACTTTAATTTATATATATGAAAATAAAAAGGTTTTGTTAGAAATTGCGTTAAATATATATTTTTAAACCTTAATAATAATCAGAGAAAACATTTTATTGCAATGAAATTAATATCATTAAAAAGATAATTTTCTTTTTTAAAATGGCATAAAAATAATTGCTGTCTAATAAAAATTTCAGAAGTTATTGGCAAAAAACGTTTAAGCAGTAGGCTTAACAGTGGCTAATTTTCGTTATTTAATTAAATATCTTAAGAACTAATAAACTCTGAAAGTTGAAAATTGCACAGTTGTCCTTGAGATGGGAGGTAGAATGTCGTGTACAAATTTGATGTCGTTGCCGTACACCGTTTAGGAGGAGTTCTTGTGACCGACAGACAGACTGACAGATACATGTATTTTCTGCTTTATATTATAGATTATCTTTCTATTTGATTACATGATTATATTTATAGGCATACAAAATATTTACAGACACACTATTGCGCTATGCGCCGTTTTGAAACTAATATTTGTTCATTTTTTAATTTTTATTATTAAAATCTTAGCATTTCATGGATCCATATTTGAAGAGCCGTAAGCGTATATTTACGGATCCTACTATGCTTTGGATTGAGGTAACTTTTCATTGGCTCTCAGTGTCACGTGACTTGCCATGCTTCTTAATGACTTCAAAGCGCTTTAATCTAAGTTTATGTGTATGTACCAATGCTGTAGGTTCATCCGTTATTTGTTTTATTCTAAAGTTGAATTCATCATTCCCTTTGGAAATATCCAAATAATCGTAATTAAGAGGTAATTTTGGTTTCTCCATGATGCAATGGCTAAGACAAAAATCGAAATCTAAACTAAGCGCGCTCCTATGACATCATTCAAAAGCAGGCGAAGTCACGTGACGCTGAGAGGCAATGAAAAGCGACCTCAATCCAAATCAAAGTAAGATCCAAAAATATGCGAAGTAAACGTTATCCAATCAAATAGAGTTGCTATTCTCCTGTGATTCAATAGTAACTTGCGATGGAACGATTACATCAGTATTGAGAGAGAGTTGATGCGGATGCCGCGATTCGTAATTAAGTTAACACAATAGCTCCAAGATTTGCATTTAACGTGGGGCGTCAGTGTAAATAGACAATGCCAGATGTCTTTATGTACTGGAATAACTCTGAGATTATGTAAATTTACAAACCTGAGCTGCTCCGATTCAAGTTAAAATTTATATATGTTACTGTGAAAAACCGAAATTGGAGAATGTCAACTTTCACCGGTGAAAGTTGACATTCACCGGTGACATGACTATGTGAATGTTGACATTCACCGGTGAAAGTCGACATTCTCCAAATTTCGGTCTTTCACAGTAACATATACAGTAGAATCTCGATTATTCGCGTTTCGATTGTTCGAGTTTTCCATAAATCCGAGTTAGTGAAAAAAATCAGTCTAGCTCCCAAATAATGACCAACACATACACAATACGTGAAAGAATTACTGAATTTGGTTTTTATTGTTGTTCGACGGGTCATATGTCCACTGCGCACTCCGAAGCCACCTGCAGAAATGCCCTCTCCCAAGGAAAACTGGATATATATAAGATCGATATATAGGAGCTATGTGTTTCAACAAAAAACAATTGACAATTATTTTAACAATAATTAAATTGTTGCTATCAGCAGTAATGTATGTAATAATGTAACAAGTAAGTACATTTTTCATTTAAATATACTACACTGAAATTTAAAATTTTATTTCTATTTATTTATTTATTAAATTTTATGATTTCGATAATTTGAGTTTTCGATAGTTCGAGGTAGGCCCGTTCCCGTCCACCTCGAATTATCGAGACTCTACTGTATGACAAAAATTTAATAGTTTAAAAACAAATCATATTATATACATGCAAATAATTTTTTATCCTATGTATGCGTACAGTTAAACATATGCAACTTTTCTTAGATTTTAAGTCCGGACTATTTTAATTAAGAAAATGAAAAACTTAAAGTTATATAATAAAATAACTACTATAATGATTGTTTTGGAAATACTTAAAGTACTTAAAGAAAATCATAATTAGTGCAGAAATTTAACTCTCAGATATGAAAATCAATTTAATGTTGGTTAAGATCTTTGAGGAATCATAATTATCTAAATACTTTAGATTTGCACATGAATCTTAAAAATCACTTCTTTACGTTAAAGCACAATGTTTTGTAACCTGTAACTGCACCACTGTGGACAAAATGTAAAGTCTCGGCTTCGGAATTATAATATCTTTGGCTCGAGGACCTGATGATTTGGATCCAGATCATTGTCAAGTTCCTCCCTCTGGTGGGGATCATAATATCATAAATCATACAGTGGCAAAGAGTCCTCCCGCTGGTGTGCTGCGTAATAACACATGGCAGGTAAAAGCTTCAATCATTTTAATGTAAACTATTTAAATTTATAAGATACGCAAATGAATATAAATCAATATGCTTACAACCGAATTGTTATGGTATATAAATAAAAATAACCAGCGGGAGTAGTCTCCCCTAAACTTTCTCGTACACTTTCTAAGTGGAGATTCGTCAAAATCTCGAGTTCGAATTTTTTTGACGATTACAATACTTTCTCTTTGTATACTTCGTATACGAGAAAGTGAAACAAACAAACAAACCTGAAATTAAATATCTGTTGCCACGTTACAAAAAAATATTACTTTGAAGCAGGTGCAATAAAATAGGCAATGCAATGAATACTAAAGCGAAGATTCTGCTTTGAATTGAATTCCCAAGAAAACAATTTATACTACCACAACCTTAACAATTGCAAAAGTGCGTAAATAAAAGATTTGCTGAAATAATGAGATCGGTTTGAATTTTGTTTGCAACAATAAAAAAAATTGTTACAATTTATGTTTGAAAACAATATTTATTGTTGTAAATTTTATTTACAACAGATTGCACAGATTGCAGTACAGATTGCCACCAGTACGCATGCGCATGAGAATAGGATTAAAAGAAATTGAATATGCAATTTGAGCGCCTCTTTCTGACGGATTTGGCTCAAAATTTTATACGGACCTACATTCAGGACGATAAAACTGTGTACCAAATTTTATCCATCTAGCTATTCAAGTTTTTGAGTTATACTGTTCACATGACCGCGGACATACAGATAGACAGACTTCTCGTTGACGTTTTTTGTATAAAATTTGACAGAAGCCTACAAATTATGTTTAAAGACCACATACCAAATTCCATCCCCGTAGCTCCAATAGTTTTCGAGTTATCGTGTTCACAGACAGACAGACATGATTCCAAAATTGTGTTTTTCGGACTCGGGGAGTTCTAAAACGTGGAGATTCGTCAAAATTTCGAGTTCGAATGTTTTGACGATTACAATACTTTCTCTTTGTATACTTCGTATACGAGAAAGTAAAAAAGACAGCCTCCCGTCATTTTTTTTAAATAATGCAAACATGCATATTTTGAATTTGGACTTGCATCACCCAACTGATTTTTATATTTCATTGGAATTTGGTCGAATTTTTGACAATTACAATATTTTCTCTTTGTATACTTCGTATGCGAGAAAGTAAAAATTATATAATTATTAAATACAAATAATGTTAATAATCTTGTTCCTTTGACTTTCCAAAGAAAAAAAACTTGGTATTACCTCCGATTCATTAAAATTTAATTAAAAGAAAGCATGAGATTTTTTAATGCAATCGATTTTATTTTAGTATTATTAAATATAATATTTTCATTAATTCTTTTCTGAGTATAAGAAAATAATTGTTACATCGCATCCATTATAGCAGACGGAATAAATATTTTATTCAGTATAAAAACCGTTACTAGATCGCATCAATTATCTGAGTGTGTTATTAGATGTTTCTTTGATTTAAAAGAGAAATGTAAGATAGCCTATTATCAGCATCTAGGCTTAAGTTATCTTTTGATTTAAAAAATTGTAAATCAGCCATAAAAGTTAATATTTTTGTTTTTAAAGTAATGATAAATTTTATATTTGCATACGTTTGGAAAACATAAATGTTCTCTCTTATAAGCATAAAATATCTAAAATTTGAAAAGCAGCTTTCTCTTACGAGCTTCATGAAAAATAAAATCATACTCCACTTACAGCAAGACTAAGTCTTTCGAAAGATGATACAGAAATAAAACTAAACTAAAGAATCCTCGAGGAAGAACTAGAGAAAATTGCTTTCCTTAGAATGTTATCTTATCTCAAAGTAATACATTTTAATAAATCACTCCTACTGTCATGTGATATAAGACAATTTGCAATCTTTTCATGGTGCACGCCCTTTTGGGATTTCATGATTGGAGGCTATACTCAAAGATTGAGCTTGTTGAAGGTGGTAACACCCTTTAAAAGATAAAATTAATAGCTCTGAACGTACGTTCCAGCGTTCTAAATAATTGACTAAGTTGCATCATCTCATATCACAAATGATGCTCAAATCATACCGGAATGATGAGTGTTTTCTGTAACGATGCTTCTCATTCTTGAAACAGAAGATACTCTTTAAAATTGCGTTTGAAAATGGGAAAATGTTAAAATTCGTGTTACTATATTTCAGCCATCCACGAAGCTAAAAAGTGACTCCAGTTCAGCACTTATGGCATTAAGTGCTGTAGAATAAGCGAGGGAGATGATCAGCCCTAATAGCACAAGACGCTGCACAATATTGTTACGATATCTTCACGATATTGTACGGCATTCAGAATACCGGACAACGTCGTAGAGATATCGCACAATATCTTGTGCTAATAGGGATAAAAGAAGATATTAAAAAATATAAGGGAAAAATAGCCTTGACTTGGATTCGAGCACACATGGGCAATTTTGGTAATGAACGTTGTGATCAACTAGCCAAGCAGGCAACATTGATTTCAGATGAAACAACTAGTTTTGTTCCCTCAAGAAAACATATAAAAAATGAAGAAATTAAAATTATAAAGGAGCAAGTGGAAAAATCGTTGGAATGAATAAAAAAAGGCGCGATGGACCAAAACCCTAATAGATAAAGTTAACGTGGTTAGATTATATGGCAATTTCTACATAAATCAAATTATTACGGCGCATGAAGTTTTCAGAGAACATCAGGGTAGATTCTTCGAAAAAATTTCGCTATGTTCATGCGGTCAAGAAACGGGATCTGTGCTTCACGTAATTAAAGAGTCCGAAATTTAGACCTCATACAGAAAAACTGGCCTAGTGGGTGTGGCGACTTCTGACGTCACCCGTAACTGCGGAACTGATCTCTGGCAGCGTTATATAACTGAGCAGAGCGAACTGTGAAGCAGTCTCATTGAGTCTGGCTTCTGCATGTATTCCAGTCGCGTTGGAGCTGTGTTCATGCAGTTGCGATTTCTGTGTCTACTTCATCAAGTTGCATTTACTGCATCTATGTTTAATCTTGTTTTAACCTATTTTTAAGTGTTAAATTTAATTTACAGTCTTTGAAGCATTTTAATAAAAGAATTCGTTAACGCTGGAATGACTTCTTGTGTCCCACCACGATGCATTCTGATTAAGAGTAATTGTCGGTGTGTTACAGCCATTTGAACTCCGACACGGGTGGCAATCAATGAGTGACAATCCCATTCATTCTGCCAGAGTTGGGTGGAAATGACATCATGAAGTTTCTTTCTGAGGAAGCTGCTGGGTGCTGGATATTGTATTGTGATCCCTTCCAAGGTAGCTTTCTTGGTAAAGGCATACAGCCTAGACATATATTCATACATTCTGCAATAAACATAAAAAAGAGTGGATCTGTTTGAAAACCCTCCAGCTTAATTTATCTCAATAATTGGGAAAAATGGTACTGGCCTTCATTTATTAACGCGCTTGAAACGGTATTTGTTGCTTCATGGAAGCTGAATCAGCTATTTAGTGATGATAGTTTAAGCTTGCTTGATTTTCGAAAACATATAACAGTTGCCTATTTGGGGCAAGGAAATCATATTTGACAAAACTAGGATTTCAATATGATAATGAAAATTTTCCAAAACTAAGAACAAACATATCATTTTAACAAACACAGAAGACTGACAAAGAAGATGGCAGCTAAAAACTTGAGCAACAAAAACGACAACTCAGTGGAAAACGCAACGCTGGACTACGTTTAAGATACTTTCTCCCATTCCACCTAAGTAAAAATGGATAGCAATGGATTATACCATTGTCCAATTTGTAGGACAGCCTGCACCGATGTAACTAACAAAACATTTTTAAATTTTTTAGATTTTATATAAACACATAGGCTTAGAGAAACACATATTTAATATTTTATAAAAAAATATTAATGTTTTTAATGCTTGGTACGATTTGGGTTAATTTACATTAAATTTTATAATAAACATTAAGAGTATATATATATATAAGAGTTTATACTTTAAGTTTAATTAAAAGATATGTACATAAAGTATATAGGTAAGATAAAGTTTTATTGAAAATATCTCACAGTGGACTCGTCCATTTTATATACTCTTCAGAACATCTATCATATAAATGTCCAGAAATGTCTGTGACGCATTCAACAATGGAAGAGAAACACACAATTAAATATGTGTTTTAACGATGAAAACGGGTTGAATTGCGTTTCAACAATGAAAAGTATTGTTGTAAATTATGCCAAAATATATTTTTACATATAACGCTGGGCGGAAATTAAATAACCCCGCCCATTTATTCTGCGTCTTTATTGAACGAGCAAATCGGATAATTTTATAAGAATATTATTTCAGCTTTCAATAATTAAAGAGCAGTGTTCCTTAAACATCGATAGTTAAACTATCGATAGTGAAGTCGATAGTTTTCCCAAACTTTTAGCACTCGATAGTATCGATAGTTTTCTCCCGGGCAATACTATCGATACGCGCATTTTCAGTCGATAGTTTAGAAAATATCGATAGTTCCAGTCGATTATTTCAGTCGATAGCTTTGAAACTATCGATAGTTTTAAAACTATCGAATGAAAATGCGCCTATCGATAGTATTGCCCGGGAGAAAACTATCGATACTATTGTTTTGAAACTATCGATAGTTCAGTAGACAGTTACGACGGCCCAATACTATCGACTTGGCTTCGATAGCATCGATAGTCTAACGATGTTTAAGGTACACTATTAAAGAGAAACACGGAATTAAATATTTGTTTAAACAATGAAAACGGATTGAATTGCTTTTCAAGAAAGAAAAGTATTGTTGTTAATTATGCCAAAAAAATGTGCATGAGATTTCGTATTACATCTTTTGTGAGTAAATCTGTTACAATCAGTTCTGATATATGTTCTGCAGGCAAGAATTCCGCCTTAGACGGGCACAAATTTTCTAGTATTTAAATAATTATTGGAAGACGTTATTATGTTTCGAAAAAGCTCATTTATTTCATAACTCCGCAATGAATGGGATATTGTCAAAAACATCGACGAAGAAGTCTCGAAATTCGTAAATGATATCGATACTGAAACTAAATAATGATAAACATCGGAAAAGAGTTTAATACGAACAATAAAAAAAATCGCTTGTGTAACATTCATCAGCGTAATTAGAAGAGAGTTTAAAGTGGAATTGCATTTGACATTAGTGCCAAGCAATATCTTCGGCCAGCTTAAACACAGTTCTGTTAATCGATACAGATTTTAATTAACAAATAGGCGCTCACCCAATAACTCAAGGCAATAATTTCTGGAATTACTTCAGAACCAAGGTTAAATTTTACCCCACGTTTATTGTTGTGTAAAAACATGAAGTTGTAATTAATGGATTTTCCTTTCATGTTTTAGGGGGACTCTTAGTAAACCGATGGGAAGCACGATTAAAATATTTTGTGGATTAATTTGAGGACTCAGAATTTTGAATTGGGAATCCAGAAATGATATTAAACTCCTTTTTCTTTTATTGAATACGTAGAAAAATATTTAATTACGAAGAAGTTTGATCTAGAGCGGTAATAAAAGAGTGGTTGTCAAGTTTATGAATGAAAAGATTTGCATAAATTTACTTTAGATACAGGATTTAAGAATTTTTAATTGTAGCCGAGCAACATTTATTCTTTCTTTTATTACAATTAGCTAACACAATCGGGAATTCGTCATACTAATTTTTACGTGTCCACTATTGAAAACTACTTATAAGTGCAATTTCTCATGTATAATTTTAACCTGTTGCGAAAAAGACTAAGCTTAATGCAATTATTCATTTTGCAAAACCATAGCATCTGAATTATTTGTTTAGGTTTATAAGAGCAGCCTTGTCTCAATGTGTTCGGTTTTGACTTAGCTCCCGATTTCGAAATTTCTCCTGAGCATGTGAAAGTAATATCATTATTGAAAAATGCAATTATTTTATTACACACTGAAGCTAAAACTTAGATAAAATCAAATATGTTGGAGTACATACAATCAAATTAATCGTATTTTAATAATTGAAAGATATTCTTCTAAATAACTGTAAGAAAAATCGAAAATGTATGAAAAATATATCAAAAAAATTGTAAGAATTGTACTTCCCATTTTTGTATGCGTCCTTCTATATCTTATCCCTGAATATAAATAATGACTAAAAGGTATGAAAACTAATGAAATTAAGCACATTTATTACAGTCGTAATTTGTCTTAGCATTCTTGACAACAGTATAATTTCAAAAGTATTGCATAACTGCAATGACAGATCGTTAATTTTGAGACATTCGGCTTATCTGATTTTCGAAGGACCTTCTATATCTTATCCCCGAATATAAATAATGTCGAAAAGGTATGAAAACTAATGAAATCTAGCGCATTCAATATAGTCGTAATTTGTGTCTTCTCATTCTTGACAACAGTATAATTTCAAAATTATTGTGTAACTGCAATGACAGATCGTTAATTTTGAGACATTCGGCTTATCTGATTTTCGAAGCTCCTTCTATATCTTATCCCCGAATATAAATAATGACTAAAAGTTATGAAAACTAATGAAATTTAGCGCATTTAGTCGTAATTTGTCTTCCCATTCTTGACAACAGTATATTTTCAAAATTATTGCATCACTGCAATGACAGATCGTTAATTTTGAGACATTCGGCTTATCTGATTTTAGAAGGTCCTTCTATATCTTATCCCCGAATATAGATAATGACTAAAAGTTATAAAAACTAATGAAATCTAGCGCATTCAACATAGTCGTAATTTGCCTTCGCATTCTTGACAACAGTATAATTTCAAAATTATTGTATAACTACAATGACAGATCGTTAATTTTGAGACATTCGGCTTATCTGATTTT
>BGPR01046690.1:0-11978 GCA_013235015.1 Araneus ventricosus
CTTCCTTAAGGAAGGTTCTAGTACAGATGCTGTAACATTAAATCATTGGTATTTCACTTCCTTATACAGAACGAGTAAGTCTCTCTTCTAATAACTCTGAAGGTAGTTGAATTCCCCGATCCTGTTTGATCACTCCACGCGTGATTACTAGATACATAGCAAAAGAGGGAGGACAAGAAAAAGGAAGGCAATCCATAATGGTTACGGATCTTATTTACAAATGCGGTCCGAAATTTTTCCTGGTTTTTTCCCCAAAATCTTCATTTCAGAAGAACATTTTAACATTGTGTTCTCCCTTAATCTAAAAAACAACCGTTCATCTGTGACAGCACGTTGTATAGTAGTTTTCAGCAAGGTATCTCTTCTGTAATAATTATATTTACGGTGCGTATAATTTGTAACATCTGTACTACTGAAATGACACTATTTTGAAAAATAAAATAAAATTTTTAGTGTGAACATTAATTCATCTTTCTTTCTTTCTTAACTTTCTTAAAAGGTACAAAGTTTAATCCATACAACAAAATTGCTTTGTTCGGTAGAATTTGATTCCTCAGATTATAGATCGGGCTTGCCAGTTCCTTTCTTTTGAAGCTGGCGAAACTTTAACTGCAGGAGTATCTGCTACTTTAGGGAATGTAGAAGACGTTTTATTTCCTATGCTAAAATCAACTAAAATATTCATTCACTTTTTTATGTTAATGCAATAACAATAATCAAATAATTCAAAATTTTATAAAAATTCCAGTTATATATCCTAATTTCAAATACATCTGCAAATTTTTTGAGTTTGCAGTTATTTACAGCTACATCATATTTATGTGCGTTAACAAAACATTATAGTGACATGCGATAGAATGAAAAATATCAGTTTCTGTATATGAATTAATCACGTATTAAATGTTGAAGAAAAGCATTTTAAAAACTAGAATTCAATTGAACGCGGTCACTTTTTTTAAATGCTTTTATAATGTTTTGCAAGTTTATTCAAAGTATCAAAATCTTTTAAATTTTAAGATGTGGAAAAATTTAGGTGATTTTTGAAATTTTCATCTTCAAGAGAAAAACAATTTCATAGAATTAACCAGCTTTTGTATTAAAATTTATTTTAAGGAGTGCTGGTTTATTGATTTTAGCCAGATCTACTTTAAAATTTTGTTGAAGAACTGAATTTAATATAAATCTGTTGTCGAAACATTAAAGCTTTGAAAGGTTTATTAAAATGTTTCGAATATTGGCTTCTGAGTAATTTAGTCTTTAGAAAAGGATATTTTTGAATGGAAAATTTCCATACATTTACATTTACTCTATAGAAAATATTTTCATATATTGCAATTTAACATTAGACTTTTATCCTCTAGACTACGGGAACTTAAACCAGAAGAAGTACGTTGAGTTCTGGGAGTGAAATTCTTACTTGTGTCTGGTATAGCAGTTGTACCGGGCCGCATTCAAAGTTTTAAAAAATTTCTGGTACAGTAGTGCCCGTAAGGAAAATGTTAAGATCTTTGGATGAAACACAGTTATTATAAACAGCACTATTGAATGTTTCTTAAACATATTGCAGATAATATTTTATTCGGGTCTAATTTGAAAATTCATATCTATCGTTCTGATCATCCAATTTCCCCCAGGTTTGAATTAAATGTCTCAGTTCTAATCCTCTAATATGTTCCCGAAGGAAGTTGAACTTAAAATCAAATTTAATATTTGGTCATTTTCGACCTGAATTGGAAAAATTATGTAATTTTGTGAAAGAGTCATTTCTCGCATTCAAATCATCCGATTTCTTCCAGATTTTCTTTAAATATCTCTGTTTTTATCCGCAAATCCGTTACCGAAGGAATTTTGAGCATAACATCAAATTTAATTTTTGGTCAGTTTCGGCCGGAATTGGAAAAACTGTAACTTAGTTAATTTATCAATTTCATAGTTAAATAAACTGTATTCTGAAATAATATTCTCGTGTATTCTAGATATTGCTTGTAGTTGCCTAATTGTGGTGAGTTTTGGGATATATTAGTCCGATTCACAAGGCGTATATCAACGGAGAACTGTAAATTCTCCAAAAAAACAAAAAAACACTGACTTTTTAAATTTCAAAAAGCGGCCTCTGAGGTTACGCATCATATATAATAGCTGCTAATGTCCGCTACTCTCAATGTTGCCTACATCTTTCAACAGCAGTAAAATTATCTTGAAACCCTTCCCTCTTAGCCGAATGAACGTCTATAAATACACACACATATCTTATATTTGAGGTGTTATCTATTTAACTCGTTTCTTAGAGGTTTAGTTATTTGGTGTATCATTTACTGCTTGCACAGCATAAGTTAAAGGTTCAGGCAGCTTGCGACACACGAACGCTTTGTGCAACCCACCCCTTATAAAAAAATGCAATTAACTATTTGCAAGGGACGGCAACTTTGTGCAGTGTGTCGAATCAAATTAAGAAAAAAAAATGTGTTTTTAATCCTAAGCTAATGTACAACAGTGTCCAATAAAATAAGGGGAATGCTCTCTTGAACAAATGAAAAATACGAGCAGAAGAACTAATATTTTTTTTATTTGTGTACAGTTATGCTATATGTTTCAAAGACAATAAATACGAAGTCTGGATATGCTGATTACGAAATTATCAAGCTGATCTTGGGGAAGTCATCTCGTTCTCGATAGAATGCTAAATCGACTAAAGAGGCACTATCTTTCACTCGAAAATCTTTTATGCATACTCAATCGATTTATAATTTGGAAACACTTCCTACCATTACGACAGGGTGGCATCCTTGTCTTTAAGGCATTCATTTGAGATGGTTGTATTAAAGACAGGCGTTGTCTCACAGTGAAATAAAGCCTCCGTATATTACAAACTGAAGTAGGAGAACGTGTTTTTTCTCAGAATAATATCTCACTAAATATGGCCTTTCCTAGTTCCTGGTTGGTCGTAGTGGATTGCTCGAGAACACAGGATAATAATTTCCCTAAACAAAACCTCAGTGTCACCGTAATGGTAATATTCAATGGCATTTTAATGGTTGTGGCTCATACCCGGTGCTTTTTATAGGAAGGTCCTTCATGAGTCAGCCTGCAGAGAAAATCTTGATTCATCAGTCAAAAACACATATGCCCACTTTACTGGATCCAGTTAATATGTTCTGTGCACCAGACTAGATTGAAAAGGCATTGAGCCAGATGTGCTTAGTGCGCCTCTAAACTCAAGTGCCTGTTGATGACGATTGCCATCAGCACAGGTAGGGTGTTATACTCTTCCAGTTTCTCTTGGCAGATATTGCCAGCCACCTGTCGTCTTGAGGCTTTGTAATCCATGAAGACAAATACCGAAGTATCTATTTACGCTTCCATCCTGGTGGAAACACTGTCATATTCTTGATATGAATCACTGAACGGTTCTTAATGCAAGGAATACTTAGATCTGTGTGGGGTACTTCAACGGTCGAATGTTCTCCCACGTGGAATTCGTCCATGTGTGTCCTCTGTTTCATATCCATTCCTCTAGGACAATATGAGCTCTATCCCCCTCTTTGATGCACTCAAACAGTTTGACGATTGTGGTTAAAAAATACACTGAAAATATCCTTCAACAAAACCACTGCGATGGTATTTGGTAACCTCTGACACTTCAGAAATAGACATCCAGTTTTGAAATTGAGAAACAAGAGTATTGAAATTTATCCAGTCCTTAGGTATCTAGGAGTAACATTTGACCAAAGGCTTGCCTGGATGCCTCATGGTCGGAACTTGAAATCAAAATGCATCAAACGTCTAGTGGTCCTATCCTCGGTATATGGCACAAATATGGGGCAGAAAAAATTCTTTGGACTGCTTGCAAACCTTGGGGAGTTTAATTAAAATTCAACGTAAAAAAGTTCTTCTCTCGACACAGCGAATTTTTGCTCTCATTATTTGGAGGCCTACCAAAGAATTTCTAGCGATTCCTTGCTTGTACTCGCTTGTCTTGAACCAGTTGACCTTTGTTATTACAAGAGAAACTACTTTTATTAATGTCATCTCATTTTGAGTTTCCGATCACTGCTTTGGAATATGCTGGGAAACTCTTTACGGAACTCCACAGCTGAATCTTCTTCATCGTGATCAAAAGTCGATTCCCATCTCTCTGAAAGAAAAATGGCGGATAGACATGTAAGCGTATTTAATATTATGCCTGACAAAAGCATGACTGCAACATAATTATTGTATATCAGTGTATGATATCAGGTAAGTGGCAACAGTAAGATGTGTGCTACTTTGAATTTGATTTTAGAAATAGTCTAGAGAGATGATTACGAGAAGAGATGAGTACGGTACGTTTGAACGAAGTTACGTTGTACGCAGTTACGAAGTGTGATAGTTGTGTTTTAAAGTTCTAATAAATGTTTGTTTTGTCTTAAAAGAAGTCTTATGAATGTCAATCGAGAAGCCAACAGACACAAACGAATTCCAGATATTTTCCGAGGGCACAAAACTGGCAAGGGAACAACCTATACCTTCTGTTTCTTCCACTTTGAATTAATTCATTACAAATGGGAGGACAGATTACGTGATAATGATAGTGTTTCCCAGACTGAAATGGTAGTATTGATAGAAATCATGGTCTGGCTATCACAAGAGTCTTTGAAAAATAGACTATACATACAGATAACCAATCCCCCCCCTTCAAACTTTTGCGGTACTTCAGGTGATCTTAACTATCGTCCGGAAATTCCTAAACATCTGGAGCTCCTTAATCTTAGCAACTGAAGTTAGCATCTCCTGGTTGAAAGGACACTCGGATGTACTAGGGAACGAGATTGCTGATCAGTTAGCCAGACAGGCTACTCATGGTTGATATCCCTAAGTCTTGCATTAAAAAACATATCACAAATGTTCTCTGGAAATTTGGGAGGATTGATGGAGCCTTTCGGAAACGGGACGTTGAACTTTCCTTTTCTCGCCTCAAGTTAGCATTAACCGACCCTCGTTGAATTCAAAAATCAATCATTTCATCAAAGAACATAGGAACCCCCAATCATTTCATCAACCCCCCCCCTTAAATTCACAGGTTCATTTTATGTTCACAAGACTGTTGCGTTTGCGGAGATACAGGTGATCCAGAGCACTACACAACAGACTGCCGCGTGGCAAAAACCTTTAATCTCGGTATTGAAATCCAAATGTTAAAAATCTATTGACCTGGTGGAAAAATATTGTTCAAAACGAAAGATAAATGGCACGACTGAATATTATGAGATCACACATGAACGAAAGAATGATATCAACGTTGATTTCGGAAGACTTTTCTCCCATCCAACAGCCAATAAGACATTGCAGACATTTTCAGTGCGCTTCTTGTATAAACTGTTTCTTTCTTTCTTTTTTTATCTTTTATTCTTCTTTATCCCGAGAGGATTTTGTATAACTATAAAACCTTACTTGGTCGATTCTCTCTCGGTACATTAATAACAATAATTGTAAATTACTCTCCTTCATAGCAAGCATTTCTGCTATTAACTCCACTGACCTCTCTGTTAATTATGACGTATTTTCTCTTCTCCCAATTCAACCTCGAAATACAGGCACATTATTCGAGGAGATATATTATTTTGTGGTTATATTCTATAAGAAATTATTTCTCTAAAACATTTTTTTTCTTTATATTCTGAAACATTCTTAATTTATGAGCCTAAAAGAGAGAGTATCTCATGAAAGACTCAAATCGAATCAATATGTGGCAATCTATCGGTAATGGCGACAGAAGTAGTGGAAAATTCTCATTTCTTAAAAATTCTCATTTTTCTAATAATTCCGGTGCCTATATGTGATGAATTGTTGGAAACTTCATAAAATCTAATATATCATTGTATCTTCTGAAGTATTGACTCGTATTAATTTCGTATAGATCTGCTAATTTTGTTTAAACAACCAAACATACCGTTTTGTGATTAATATATCTTAAATCGCAGCATTAATAAAAGAAGCTAAAAAATTTAAGCCGAAGTAAGAACTAATAACACCGTAATTAAACATTATGTATTATTGTTATTAAAAGTATCATTTAAGGCGAGTTTACACCGGAATTGTAAATACGTGTTTACACCAAAAGTTTACAACATTTCTAAAAGAGCATTCATTTTGTGGTAAACATCCCGTGTTTTCATCAAATTTGGCGTGTTTACAACAGATATTTTGTTCTCCACTCAGAGTAGAAAACTTTTTCCGTGTTGTAAACATTCCTCCTGTATTGGTATTGTGGAGTTCCTCACGAATTTATTATTTCCCTATTTCAGTGCAGATTAGATAAAACAATTATGCATTTTAAATATATAAAATTAATAATTTTTGATAAGATTATCAGCTTTAATCGTTCGCTAATATAATTCATGTGAAAAGTAAGAGAAATACAACTTTTCCCGAAAGCTATGTCCTGAACACATAATTTTATTATTTAACAGAAACATCTAACATGCAGCACACTTTTTTCGAATAATTTTATACAAAGTACTCAATGTAGGCCTATTTGTTATTTTATATTTATAAAAAATACATTCTTGTCTTATTCGGTAGGATAGATTTTGTCAATACTGCTTCCTTTTAAATTTATGCAAGCTTTTGCCCAGAGTGTTTGCTATTAAAATGTATTCTGAATGGAATAATTTATAATCAAAACGGATCAACAACAGTTTTTAAAATGATATTCGAGACAATATTTTATGATCTAAAAATTGCTTCAAACACACTATTAAAACTTATTTTATTGTGCAATATTGAAATTAATTCCATTGAAATTGATAATTTAAATTTGCCATATATAATATGATATTATAACATATGTGCCATAATAACATAATATTTTTAAACAGACTAATGACTCAGCAGTAGTCGTTTTGCCAGGAAACTAACGTTCTGCACTTGTGAAATATATGCATTTTTTCTCGCATATTTGGTTAGCAAGAATGGAGGGTTTCATTGGAACTTGTTTTAATCACAATATTGTTCCCGTGGGCATTCCTTCCACCATCCACTGACCAGAATCAATGTTTTAATTGCTGTATCGTCAGAGTTGAATGTCCCTGATAGACAAAACATAATGCACTTGATGTCTGGCTTTTACTTTGTAAGTTGTACAAATGAACTCATGCGAACACAAATTTTACAGCATTTTCAGGTTGGAGTAGTAGAGGTTTTCTTAGAGCTCTGGCCTTCACGGTTCAAACTATCAAAGAAAACCCCTCTACGACAGTTTTTATCACTACGCAGCCACTCCTTGAAGCTGTTCATAACGTGCTACCAAAAAGTGGTATAATCCAAAGGCAGAAGAGGTCTATTCAGTAATGAAAAACCTTTGAGAAATATTTAAAACAAAAGACGAATTTGATGTGTTTGCGGAGCTTTAGATTAGCTTAGTTCTAGTTATATTAATGCCACGAGTTTTGAAGCAACACGAGGAAAATTTTGGGACGGACCTAGCCATTTTGAACCATGGCCAGATGACGAGGACAGTGCCTGAGCTGGCACCCCTAATAAGATTATTATGTCATGCAGCGATGAGCCATTGACTGCAACTGGTTTCTTGGCTGGCATTTATGGATTTGAAGTTTTAATTTTAGTTAAAATTTAAGGATAAGTATTCAATATAGGTTCCGTTTTTCAAATTAATCACTTATGGTTCAGGTCAAAACTCAATATTAAATCACTCCTGATTTTAGTGACGAAAGTAGTAAATTTATAAGTACATTGTAGAAAATATATTCATTTGAAAGGGTAGAGAATATAAATCGAAAAATTTAATGGTAAAACAAGGAAATTATTAGTGAATAATTTAATTACTATTAAAATTTTCTGCAAGAAAAATTGAAAATAAATTTTAGTATAAAGTAATATTACAAAAATGAAAAAAAATATTAAAATTCTTATTCGATGAAAAGCCATTAAAACTGAGAACAAGACTAATTTTTTTTCTTTTACTTATGTTGATGTAGTTTCAAAGAATCATCCGCAACAATAGCTAAAAAGCTTTCCCTTTCATCCTTTTACTCTGAATGAAATCAATTTACACATCAGCACCTAAGTGAGCTTCATTTCTTTCGAACAAGTCAGAAGCACACAAATCCCTAGATAGAAGAGAAGGAGCTAAAGAAACCAGGAAAGGTCCTTTCCTTGTACACACATGTCACCTGTAAATTCACAGACGGTCTTTTTTTTTAACCACAAACCTACAAGTGTCTGTCTTTGAATTTTCGGAGAAAGATTCGTATTTTTACGAATCTTTTTCAGATTATTAGAAAGAAATGCTACACCAATCTCGATATGTTTGTAAATAATATGTGACATTAACGATGTTTAATTTATGATGTACAGAAAATAAAATGGATATCTGAAGAAATTGTTTTGATTGGGTTACGAAAGAAAAGAAAATATTTTCCGTCTGGTAACTCTTCAAATGGCTGAACAGATTTTTTTTCTCTTTTAATTCAAAATTCCTATATGTATTTATTCGTAAGTTTTAGAGATTTCGCATATTTAACAGATTTTTTCTTCTCTTTTCAATCCTCTAAGTATTTTGCACGTATTTTTCCGTTTCTCATATTCAGTTCAGAAGCAAATAATTTATGTTTATATGAATAATTTCTATAGCTATCATGAGTAGAATATTCTTAAGATTTCAAAGACTTGATTAAACGCAATAAAGATCCAATTTTTCACATGAAAAGCAAAATTTTAAGGCTTTAAATCAAGTTGATAAAAATAGCTAACTGCTCAGAGGGTTAATTGCTATAATATATAAATATTACTCCTACCAACCAGATTGTTTTGCTTTACCTGTAATATATATATTTATCCGTATATTTCTTAAGGTCTGATTATGAACGTGGATATGGTATGCGAGAATTTCACATTTCTCCCCCGGCCCCTTGTGAAAAGATATTTTGTATTTCAACGTTATCGCTTGAACTATTAAATACTTTTGAGAGCTGTTTATTCTTCGAAACTGAACAATCTAGTTTCTACCTTCATGACGCCCAGTGAGAAGTCACAGTCACGTGAAAGCCTCTTCGTATTGGACAAATCAGGGTTTCACTTATTTACTTTTAAAATCCGTTGGTGTGAAAAAGCCTTCTCTCCAGGAAATTTGTTTAACGTAGGACTACGTTCCTCCTATTGGGCTCTCAGGAAGGAATTCGATTCACACGCCAAAACGCCACAGAAAACGTTGTATGGGAGATCCTCTACATTTTGGCAACTACAAATGTTAGAAACATAACTAATGTCTTATTTTCGAGATAAAGGGTAAACACAAAAGAATCACGCGAGTAAAGTAGTCCTACGACTTTAACATCAGCGGCTGTTTCAAAAAGACAGCCTCCCGTTATTTTAATTTTCGAATTATCGTTGTATTTAAATATCGTTGTATCTAAATATATTTAAATAAAAATTTCAAACAGAGCTGTTAATATTGGGCTATTCGGAAAGTCACCGCCGATTCGGAAGGATAAATTAAGAAAAAAAATGTGCTTATACTAAAAATGAAGTTCATTCAATAATACGTGAATTATTTTATTTTATGATCATGTGCCATCTTTTCAAAACTTTAATTCTCCCACTCTCATAAGACAATTCTAGTTTATCGCTAAAATGCACTCCTAAATATGTTGTTTGCAGTCCTCTAGAGATTTCAAATTTTTTAACTTGAACAAATTTTACAACGAACAGAACAGACTGTAGGCCAAAGGTTCCACGTCAGGACCATATGGAGGGTGGAGAAAGACATATCTGCCAAGATTCAATTACTTCCACCGGAGGATAGTCGCATGTTGTCTTGCGTTATTCTGGTGAAAGACCACCCCTTCACGTTGGGCCGATTCTAGGCCTTTGTGGTCAATGGCTTTCTTGAAATTCTCCATCATTCTACTTTATTTATCAGAGTTAATTGGTTGGTTAGGTGGCAACAGCTCATTATAGAGAATGCCTTGCCTATTCCGGTATCAACAGAGCATAACTTAATGGGTTAACAGTTAAAATTGATAAAATTAACGAAAATTAAATTAAAAATTAATAGAACTTGAATTAAAAATTAATTAAAATTCTTATGCAATATACAGAAAGGCGCATATGCAGCTGCTTCTGATAGAATACACGAAAAACAAAATTAGAACTTCGAAAAATAAGTTAAAAATTATAAAAAATAGGCATTAATAAAACCTTAAAATAAAACATAAAAAAGCAAAATAGAGCGAAAAATACAATTAGAATGAAAGCAAAATGGAAGAAAATTGTAAAAGAACCAGAATGGCGATTCTCCTCATAGGCCACAGTAGCTCTGAAGCAGGACAAAAATTTTCTGAATAGAGGAAAGACTATTAGTCAAAATTATTCCTTTATGTGGCCTGAATTTTTGTCCAACCCCTGAAAATAGGAAATACTTAATGGGAATGGATATTGGCTTTGGCACGGTTGATGGCGGCTCACTCGAAGAACTCCATGGCATTTTTTGTAGAACATTATTGCAGACATTGTATGTCTCTTCTGATGTTATCCTCCATTTCAAAAATTAATCGCTTTCGTTGTGATTGAACAAAAACCCGCACTTGGAAATCCGGTAAAATTTAAAATTATCTTTTAATACTTGGCGTACTCAAACATCAAGGCGACTACCGAAATCATTTGGTATCAAATGCTTATAAAGGTAAAATTCGATTCCTTGATTAACACTATTTCAAGAATCGTAATTCTTTGATTATTTGGGATCAGGGCCTTATATATTGGTCACATACCAATGTTGGCTTAGCAAAGCGTTGCTAGTCTTATATGTGAAATGTGTCCCACCCTTGTGCACTGTTTGTTCACTTACAGCACTATCTTTTTAAACAGCACATATATTTTCCAAGGCTTAAAAAGCATTCTTCCTTTTGTGGTAGTATAAAAGCATTAAATGACGGAAATGTGATTTTTCGATCTCCATGTTAACACTGGCACCAAACACATTAAATTAAACCAATGTTGAAGATTATTGAATACAATTATTGGCAAAACCACCACCTTTCAGGAAATATATCATTTCAACTGTTTATAACAGCATTCAGTGTTCCTACGGCGATCAGTGCAAGCTCTTTAAACACGCCGGAAACTTTCTGAACAACTCAATACAAAATTAATCTAATATCAAAATCATCATTAAATGCTGAATATATAATACTTCGTTTACAATTGTCAATTACATCTGCAGTTTTGTTCCTCGGGGGGATGGAGGCGAATCAGATTAATTTATAACAGGAATACTTGTTTTCGCTTTTGTATGAAACTTATGTATTAAATTTTACACCTATATTAAAACATTAATTGTAGATTAATTTGCCTTGAATTCGAAACTGACCAACGTTATTAACTTTATAGTGTTAAAAAACATTTCTAGTTGCTTTTTAAATAATTTTCATTTTAGCTCAATGGGTTTACGCCCAGAATTTCCAGTTTTCTTTCTTTCTTTTGTAATTTGTGCTATCTACAGAATCTTAAACTTGGAAACATCATTTACTAGATTGTGCTCAATACTAATTTTCATTATTCAACTCAAAGTGAATTAGTTTCTGAAATTTCACAGAAGGTGAGCTATACCAATATACCATATAAAATTTTTTTCAAATATATTTGGTTTGAAGAGAATTATAATGAGCACAATATGGAATAATTCCAGACGCATAGGTTATTTCTTAAATAAAGAAAAATGACCAGTTTAATACAAATAACAGGTGGTAACACACGTTAAATTTGTTAACAAGACTGCAGACGAATTTTATTTCGAACTTAACTAAAATAATAATTTATCTATTAATTGGAATCATTGCAGCAGATTTTTTTACAATACTGATGAGACATTTAGACTTTCAAAAACATTTTATTTGCAAGAAAGAAATTATATAAAAACATTTATGAGATTAGAAGTTATATTTACTTAGATTAGTTTTCAAGAAACACTAGGGCGACCT
>BGPR01046691.1:0-11978 GCA_013235015.1 Araneus ventricosus
CTTCCTTAAGGAAGGTTCTAGTACAGATGCTGTAACATTAAATCATTGGTATTTCACTTCCTTATACAGAACGAGTAAGTCTCTCTTCTAATAACTCTGAAGGTAGTTGAATTCCCCGATCCTGTTTGATCACTCCACGCGTGATTACTAGATACATAGCAAAAGAGGGAGGACAAGAAAAAGGAAGGCAATCCATAATGGTTACGGATCTTATTTACAAATGCGGTCCGAAATTTTTCCTGGTTTTTTCCCCAAAATCTTCATTTCAGAAGAACATTTTAACATTGTGTTCTCCCTTAATCTAAAAAACAACCGTTCATCTGTGACAGCACGTTGTATAGTAGTTTTCAGCAAGGTATCTCTTCTGTAATAATTATATTTACGGTGCGTATAATTTGTAACATCTGTACTACTGAAATGACACTATTTTGAAAAATAAAATAAAATTTTTAGTGTGAACATTAATTCATCTTTCTTTCTTTCTTAACTTTCTTAAAAGGTACAAAGTTTAATCCATACAACAAAATTGCTTTGTTCGGTAGAATTTGATTCCTCAGATTATAGATCGGGCTTGCCAGTTCCTTTCTTTTGAAGCTGGCGAAACTTTAACTGCAGGAGTATCTGCTACTTTAGGGAATGTAGAAGACGTTTTATTTCCTATGCTAAAATCAACTAAAATATTCATTCACTTTTTTATGTTAATGCAATAACAATAATCAAATAATTCAAAATTTTATAAAAATTCCAGTTATATATCCTAATTTCAAATACATCTGCAAATTTTTTGAGTTTGCAGTTATTTACAGCTACATCATATTTATGTGCGTTAACAAAACATTATAGTGACATGCGATAGAATGAAAAATATCAGTTTCTGTATATGAATTAATCACGTATTAAATGTTGAAGAAAAGCATTTTAAAAACTAGAATTCAATTGAACGCGGTCACTTTTTTTAAATGCTTTTATAATGTTTTGCAAGTTTATTCAAAGTATCAAAATCTTTTAAATTTTAAGATGTGGAAAAATTTAGGTGATTTTTGAAATTTTCATCTTCAAGAGAAAAACAATTTCATAGAATTAACCAGCTTTTGTATTAAAATTTATTTTAAGGAGTGCTGGTTTATTGATTTTAGCCAGATCTACTTTAAAATTTTGTTGAAGAACTGAATTTAATATAAATCTGTTGTCGAAACATTAAAGCTTTGAAAGGTTTATTAAAATGTTTCGAATATTGGCTTCTGAGTAATTTAGTCTTTAGAAAAGGATATTTTTGAATGGAAAATTTCCATACATTTACATTTACTCTATAGAAAATATTTTCATATATTGCAATTTAACATTAGACTTTTATCCTCTAGACTACGGGAACTTAAACCAGAAGAAGTACGTTGAGTTCTGGGAGTGAAATTCTTACTTGTGTCTGGTATAGCAGTTGTACCGGGCCGCATTCAAAGTTTTAAAAAATTTCTGGTACAGTAGTGCCCGTAAGGAAAATGTTAAGATCTTTGGATGAAACACAGTTATTATAAACAGCACTATTGAATGTTTCTTAAACATATTGCAGATAATATTTTATTCGGGTCTAATTTGAAAATTCATATCTATCGTTCTGATCATCCAATTTCCCCCAGGTTTGAATTAAATGTCTCAGTTCTAATCCTCTAATATGTTCCCGAAGGAAGTTGAACTTAAAATCAAATTTAATATTTGGTCATTTTCGACCTGAATTGGAAAAATTATGTAATTTTGTGAAAGAGTCATTTCTCGCATTCAAATCATCCGATTTCTTCCAGATTTTCTTTAAATATCTCTGTTTTTATCCGCAAATCCGTTACCGAAGGAATTTTGAGCATAACATCAAATTTAATTTTTGGTCAGTTTCGGCCGGAATTGGAAAAACTGTAACTTAGTTAATTTATCAATTTCATAGTTAAATAAACTGTATTCTGAAATAATATTCTCGTGTATTCTAGATATTGCTTGTAGTTGCCTAATTGTGGTGAGTTTTGGGATATATTAGTCCGATTCACAAGGCGTATATCAACGGAGAACTGTAAATTCTCCAAAAAAACAAAAAAACACTGACTTTTTAAATTTCAAAAAGCGGCCTCTGAGGTTACGCATCATATATAATAGCTGCTAATGTCCGCTACTCTCAATGTTGCCTACATCTTTCAACAGCAGTAAAATTATCTTGAAACCCTTCCCTCTTAGCCGAATGAACGTCTATAAATACACACACATATCTTATATTTGAGGTGTTATCTATTTAACTCGTTTCTTAGAGGTTTAGTTATTTGGTGTATCATTTACTGCTTGCACAGCATAAGTTAAAGGTTCAGGCAGCTTGCGACACACGAACGCTTTGTGCAACCCACCCCTTATAAAAAAATGCAATTAACTATTTGCAAGGGACGGCAACTTTGTGCAGTGTGTCGAATCAAATTAAGAAAAAAAAATGTGTTTTTAATCCTAAGCTAATGTACAACAGTGTCCAATAAAATAAGGGGAATGCTCTCTTGAACAAATGAAAAATACGAGCAGAAGAACTAATATTTTTTTTATTTGTGTACAGTTATGCTATATGTTTCAAAGACAATAAATACGAAGTCTGGATATGCTGATTACGAAATTATCAAGCTGATCTTGGGGAAGTCATCTCGTTCTCGATAGAATGCTAAATCGACTAAAGAGGCACTATCTTTCACTCGAAAATCTTTTATGCATACTCAATCGATTTATAATTTGGAAACACTTCCTACCATTACGACAGGGTGGCATCCTTGTCTTTAAGGCATTCATTTGAGATGGTTGTATTAAAGACAGGCGTTGTCTCACAGTGAAATAAAGCCTCCGTATATTACAAACTGAAGTAGGAGAACGTGTTTTTTCTCAGAATAATATCTCACTAAATATGGCCTTTCCTAGTTCCTGGTTGGTCGTAGTGGATTGCTCGAGAACACAGGATAATAATTTCCCTAAACAAAACCTCAGTGTCACCGTAATGGTAATATTCAATGGCATTTTAATGGTTGTGGCTCATACCCGGTGCTTTTTATAGGAAGGTCCTTCATGAGTCAGCCTGCAGAGAAAATCTTGATTCATCAGTCAAAAACACATATGCCCACTTTACTGGATCCAGTTAATATGTTCTGTGCACCAGACTAGATTGAAAAGGCATTGAGCCAGATGTGCTTAGTGCGCCTCTAAACTCAAGTGCCTGTTGATGACGATTGCCATCAGCACAGGTAGGGTGTTATACTCTTCCAGTTTCTCTTGGCAGATATTGCCAGCCACCTGTCGTCTTGAGGCTTTGTAATCCATGAAGACAAATACCGAAGTATCTATTTACGCTTCCATCCTGGTGGAAACACTGTCATATTCTTGATATGAATCACTGAACGGTTCTTAATGCAAGGAATACTTAGATCTGTGTGGGGTACTTCAACGGTCGAATGTTCTCCCACGTGGAATTCGTCCATGTGTGTCCTCTGTTTCATATCCATTCCTCTAGGACAATATGAGCTCTATCCCCCTCTTTGATGCACTCAAACAGTTTGACGATTGTGGTTAAAAAATACACTGAAAATATCCTTCAACAAAACCACTGCGATGGTATTTGGTAACCTCTGACACTTCAGAAATAGACATCCAGTTTTGAAATTGAGAAACAAGAGTATTGAAATTTATCCAGTCCTTAGGTATCTAGGAGTAACATTTGACCAAAGGCTTGCCTGGATGCCTCATGGTCGGAACTTGAAATCAAAATGCATCAAACGTCTAGTGGTCCTATCCTCGGTATATGGCACAAATATGGGGCAGAAAAAATTCTTTGGACTGCTTGCAAACCTTGGGGAGTTTAATTAAAATTCAACGTAAAAAAGTTCTTCTCTCGACACAGCGAATTTTTGCTCTCATTATTTGGAGGCCTACCAAAGAATTTCTAGCGATTCCTTGCTTGTACTCGCTTGTCTTGAACCAGTTGACCTTTGTTATTACAAGAGAAACTACTTTTATTAATGTCATCTCATTTTGAGTTTCCGATCACTGCTTTGGAATATGCTGGGAAACTCTTTACGGAACTCCACAGCTGAATCTTCTTCATCGTGATCAAAAGTCGATTCCCATCTCTCTGAAAGAAAAATGGCGGATAGACATGTAAGCGTATTTAATATTATGCCTGACAAAAGCATGACTGCAACATAATTATTGTATATCAGTGTATGATATCAGGTAAGTGGCAACAGTAAGATGTGTGCTACTTTGAATTTGATTTTAGAAATAGTCTAGAGAGATGATTACGAGAAGAGATGAGTACGGTACGTTTGAACGAAGTTACGTTGTACGCAGTTACGAAGTGTGATAGTTGTGTTTTAAAGTTCTAATAAATGTTTGTTTTGTCTTAAAAGAAGTCTTATGAATGTCAATCGAGAAGCCAACAGACACAAACGAATTCCAGATATTTTCCGAGGGCACAAAACTGGCAAGGGAACAACCTATACCTTCTGTTTCTTCCACTTTGAATTAATTCATTACAAATGGGAGGACAGATTACGTGATAATGATAGTGTTTCCCAGACTGAAATGGTAGTATTGATAGAAATCATGGTCTGGCTATCACAAGAGTCTTTGAAAAATAGACTATACATACAGATAACCAATCCCCCCCCTTCAAACTTTTGCGGTACTTCAGGTGATCTTAACTATCGTCCGGAAATTCCTAAACATCTGGAGCTCCTTAATCTTAGCAACTGAAGTTAGCATCTCCTGGTTGAAAGGACACTCGGATGTACTAGGGAACGAGATTGCTGATCAGTTAGCCAGACAGGCTACTCATGGTTGATATCCCTAAGTCTTGCATTAAAAAACATATCACAAATGTTCTCTGGAAATTTGGGAGGATTGATGGAGCCTTTCGGAAACGGGACGTTGAACTTTCCTTTTCTCGCCTCAAGTTAGCATTAACCGACCCTCGTTGAATTCAAAAATCAATCATTTCATCAAAGAACATAGGAACCCCCAATCATTTCATCAACCCCCCCCCTTAAATTCACAGGTTCATTTTATGTTCACAAGACTGTTGCGTTTGCGGAGATACAGGTGATCCAGAGCACTACACAACAGACTGCCGCGTGGCAAAAACCTTTAATCTCGGTATTGAAATCCAAATGTTAAAAATCTATTGACCTGGTGGAAAAATATTGTTCAAAACGAAAGATAAATGGCACGACTGAATATTATGAGATCACACATGAACGAAAGAATGATATCAACGTTGATTTCGGAAGACTTTTCTCCCATCCAACAGCCAATAAGACATTGCAGACATTTTCAGTGCGCTTCTTGTATAAACTGTTTCTTTCTTTCTTTTTTTATCTTTTATTCTTCTTTATCCCGAGAGGATTTTGTATAACTATAAAACCTTACTTGGTCGATTCTCTCTCGGTACATTAATAACAATAATTGTAAATTACTCTCCTTCATAGCAAGCATTTCTGCTATTAACTCCACTGACCTCTCTGTTAATTATGACGTATTTTCTCTTCTCCCAATTCAACCTCGAAATACAGGCACATTATTCGAGGAGATATATTATTTTGTGGTTATATTCTATAAGAAATTATTTCTCTAAAACATTTTTTTTCTTTATATTCTGAAACATTCTTAATTTATGAGCCTAAAAGAGAGAGTATCTCATGAAAGACTCAAATCGAATCAATATGTGGCAATCTATCGGTAATGGCGACAGAAGTAGTGGAAAATTCTCATTTCTTAAAAATTCTCATTTTTCTAATAATTCCGGTGCCTATATGTGATGAATTGTTGGAAACTTCATAAAATCTAATATATCATTGTATCTTCTGAAGTATTGACTCGTATTAATTTCGTATAGATCTGCTAATTTTGTTTAAACAACCAAACATACCGTTTTGTGATTAATATATCTTAAATCGCAGCATTAATAAAAGAAGCTAAAAAATTTAAGCCGAAGTAAGAACTAATAACACCGTAATTAAACATTATGTATTATTGTTATTAAAAGTATCATTTAAGGCGAGTTTACACCGGAATTGTAAATACGTGTTTACACCAAAAGTTTACAACATTTCTAAAAGAGCATTCATTTTGTGGTAAACATCCCGTGTTTTCATCAAATTTGGCGTGTTTACAACAGATATTTTGTTCTCCACTCAGAGTAGAAAACTTTTTCCGTGTTGTAAACATTCCTCCTGTATTGGTATTGTGGAGTTCCTCACGAATTTATTATTTCCCTATTTCAGTGCAGATTAGATAAAACAATTATGCATTTTAAATATATAAAATTAATAATTTTTGATAAGATTATCAGCTTTAATCGTTCGCTAATATAATTCATGTGAAAAGTAAGAGAAATACAACTTTTCCCGAAAGCTATGTCCTGAACACATAATTTTATTATTTAACAGAAACATCTAACATGCAGCACACTTTTTTCGAATAATTTTATACAAAGTACTCAATGTAGGCCTATTTGTTATTTTATATTTATAAAAAATACATTCTTGTCTTATTCGGTAGGATAGATTTTGTCAATACTGCTTCCTTTTAAATTTATGCAAGCTTTTGCCCAGAGTGTTTGCTATTAAAATGTATTCTGAATGGAATAATTTATAATCAAAACGGATCAACAACAGTTTTTAAAATGATATTCGAGACAATATTTTATGATCTAAAAATTGCTTCAAACACACTATTAAAACTTATTTTATTGTGCAATATTGAAATTAATTCCATTGAAATTGATAATTTAAATTTGCCATATATAATATGATATTATAACATATGTGCCATAATAACATAATATTTTTAAACAGACTAATGACTCAGCAGTAGTCGTTTTGCCAGGAAACTAACGTTCTGCACTTGTGAAATATATGCATTTTTTCTCGCATATTTGGTTAGCAAGAATGGAGGGTTTCATTGGAACTTGTTTTAATCACAATATTGTTCCCGTGGGCATTCCTTCCACCATCCACTGACCAGAATCAATGTTTTAATTGCTGTATCGTCAGAGTTGAATGTCCCTGATAGACAAAACATAATGCACTTGATGTCTGGCTTTTACTTTGTAAGTTGTACAAATGAACTCATGCGAACACAAATTTTACAGCATTTTCAGGTTGGAGTAGTAGAGGTTTTCTTAGAGCTCTGGCCTTCACGGTTCAAACTATCAAAGAAAACCCCTCTACGACAGTTTTTATCACTACGCAGCCACTCCTTGAAGCTGTTCATAACGTGCTACCAAAAAGTGGTATAATCCAAAGGCAGAAGAGGTCTATTCAGTAATGAAAAACCTTTGAGAAATATTTAAAACAAAAGACGAATTTGATGTGTTTGCGGAGCTTTAGATTAGCTTAGTTCTAGTTATATTAATGCCACGAGTTTTGAAGCAACACGAGGAAAATTTTGGGACGGACCTAGCCATTTTGAACCATGGCCAGATGACGAGGACAGTGCCTGAGCTGGCACCCCTAATAAGATTATTATGTCATGCAGCGATGAGCCATTGACTGCAACTGGTTTCTTGGCTGGCATTTATGGATTTGAAGTTTTAATTTTAGTTAAAATTTAAGGATAAGTATTCAATATAGGTTCCGTTTTTCAAATTAATCACTTATGGTTCAGGTCAAAACTCAATATTAAATCACTCCTGATTTTAGTGACGAAAGTAGTAAATTTATAAGTACATTGTAGAAAATATATTCATTTGAAAGGGTAGAGAATATAAATCGAAAAATTTAATGGTAAAACAAGGAAATTATTAGTGAATAATTTAATTACTATTAAAATTTTCTGCAAGAAAAATTGAAAATAAATTTTAGTATAAAGTAATATTACAAAAATGAAAAAAAATATTAAAATTCTTATTCGATGAAAAGCCATTAAAACTGAGAACAAGACTAATTTTTTTTCTTTTACTTATGTTGATGTAGTTTCAAAGAATCATCCGCAACAATAGCTAAAAAGCTTTCCCTTTCATCCTTTTACTCTGAATGAAATCAATTTACACATCAGCACCTAAGTGAGCTTCATTTCTTTCGAACAAGTCAGAAGCACACAAATCCCTAGATAGAAGAGAAGGAGCTAAAGAAACCAGGAAAGGTCCTTTCCTTGTACACACATGTCACCTGTAAATTCACAGACGGTCTTTTTTTTTAACCACAAACCTACAAGTGTCTGTCTTTGAATTTTCGGAGAAAGATTCGTATTTTTACGAATCTTTTTCAGATTATTAGAAAGAAATGCTACACCAATCTCGATATGTTTGTAAATAATATGTGACATTAACGATGTTTAATTTATGATGTACAGAAAATAAAATGGATATCTGAAGAAATTGTTTTGATTGGGTTACGAAAGAAAAGAAAATATTTTCCGTCTGGTAACTCTTCAAATGGCTGAACAGATTTTTTTTCTCTTTTAATTCAAAATTCCTATATGTATTTATTCGTAAGTTTTAGAGATTTCGCATATTTAACAGATTTTTTCTTCTCTTTTCAATCCTCTAAGTATTTTGCACGTATTTTTCCGTTTCTCATATTCAGTTCAGAAGCAAATAATTTATGTTTATATGAATAATTTCTATAGCTATCATGAGTAGAATATTCTTAAGATTTCAAAGACTTGATTAAACGCAATAAAGATCCAATTTTTCACATGAAAAGCAAAATTTTAAGGCTTTAAATCAAGTTGATAAAAATAGCTAACTGCTCAGAGGGTTAATTGCTATAATATATAAATATTACTCCTACCAACCAGATTGTTTTGCTTTACCTGTAATATATATATTTATCCGTATATTTCTTAAGGTCTGATTATGAACGTGGATATGGTATGCGAGAATTTCACATTTCTCCCCCGGCCCCTTGTGAAAAGATATTTTGTATTTCAACGTTATCGCTTGAACTATTAAATACTTTTGAGAGCTGTTTATTCTTCGAAACTGAACAATCTAGTTTCTACCTTCATGACGCCCAGTGAGAAGTCACAGTCACGTGAAAGCCTCTTCGTATTGGACAAATCAGGGTTTCACTTATTTACTTTTAAAATCCGTTGGTGTGAAAAAGCCTTCTCTCCAGGAAATTTGTTTAACGTAGGACTACGTTCCTCCTATTGGGCTCTCAGGAAGGAATTCGATTCACACGCCAAAACGCCACAGAAAACGTTGTATGGGAGATCCTCTACATTTTGGCAACTACAAATGTTAGAAACATAACTAATGTCTTATTTTCGAGATAAAGGGTAAACACAAAAGAATCACGCGAGTAAAGTAGTCCTACGACTTTAACATCAGCGGCTGTTTCAAAAAGACAGCCTCCCGTTATTTTAATTTTCGAATTATCGTTGTATTTAAATATCGTTGTATCTAAATATATTTAAATAAAAATTTCAAACAGAGCTGTTAATATTGGGCTATTCGGAAAGTCACCGCCGATTCGGAAGGATAAATTAAGAAAAAAAATGTGCTTATACTAAAAATGAAGTTCATTCAATAATACGTGAATTATTTTATTTTATGATCATGTGCCATCTTTTCAAAACTTTAATTCTCCCACTCTCATAAGACAATTCTAGTTTATCGCTAAAATGCACTCCTAAATATGTTGTTTGCAGTCCTCTAGAGATTTCAAATTTTTTAACTTGAACAAATTTTACAACGAACAGAACAGACTGTAGGCCAAAGGTTCCACGTCAGGACCATATGGAGGGTGGAGAAAGACATATCTGCCAAGATTCAATTACTTCCACCGGAGGATAGTCGCATGTTGTCTTGCGTTATTCTGGTGAAAGACCACCCCTTCACGTTGGGCCGATTCTAGGCCTTTGTGGTCAATGGCTTTCTTGAAATTCTCCATCATTCTACTTTATTTATCAGAGTTAATTGGTTGGTTAGGTGGCAACAGCTCATTATAGAGAATGCCTTGCCTATTCCGGTATCAACAGAGCATAACTTAATGGGTTAACAGTTAAAATTGATAAAATTAACGAAAATTAAATTAAAAATTAATAGAACTTGAATTAAAAATTAATTAAAATTCTTATGCAATATACAGAAAGGCGCATATGCAGCTGCTTCTGATAGAATACACGAAAAACAAAATTAGAACTTCGAAAAATAAGTTAAAAATTATAAAAAATAGGCATTAATAAAACCTTAAAATAAAACATAAAAAAGCAAAATAGAGCGAAAAATACAATTAGAATGAAAGCAAAATGGAAGAAAATTGTAAAAGAACCAGAATGGCGATTCTCCTCATAGGCCACAGTAGCTCTGAAGCAGGACAAAAATTTTCTGAATAGAGGAAAGACTATTAGTCAAAATTATTCCTTTATGTGGCCTGAATTTTTGTCCAACCCCTGAAAATAGGAAATACTTAATGGGAATGGATATTGGCTTTGGCACGGTTGATGGCGGCTCACTCGAAGAACTCCATGGCATTTTTTGTAGAACATTATTGCAGACATTGTATGTCTCTTCTGATGTTATCCTCCATTTCAAAAATTAATCGCTTTCGTTGTGATTGAACAAAAACCCGCACTTGGAAATCCGGTAAAATTTAAAATTATCTTTTAATACTTGGCGTACTCAAACATCAAGGCGACTACCGAAATCATTTGGTATCAAATGCTTATAAAGGTAAAATTCGATTCCTTGATTAACACTATTTCAAGAATCGTAATTCTTTGATTATTTGGGATCAGGGCCTTATATATTGGTCACATACCAATGTTGGCTTAGCAAAGCGTTGCTAGTCTTATATGTGAAATGTGTCCCACCCTTGTGCACTGTTTGTTCACTTACAGCACTATCTTTTTAAACAGCACATATATTTTCCAAGGCTTAAAAAGCATTCTTCCTTTTGTGGTAGTATAAAAGCATTAAATGACGGAAATGTGATTTTTCGATCTCCATGTTAACACTGGCACCAAACACATTAAATTAAACCAATGTTGAAGATTATTGAATACAATTATTGGCAAAACCACCACCTTTCAGGAAATATATCATTTCAACTGTTTATAACAGCATTCAGTGTTCCTACGGCGATCAGTGCAAGCTCTTTAAACACGCCGGAAACTTTCTGAACAACTCAATACAAAATTAATCTAATATCAAAATCATCATTAAATGCTGAATATATAATACTTCGTTTACAATTGTCAATTACATCTGCAGTTTTGTTCCTCGGGGGGATGGAGGCGAATCAGATTAATTTATAACAGGAATACTTGTTTTCGCTTTTGTATGAAACTTATGTATTAAATTTTACACCTATATTAAAACATTAATTGTAGATTAATTTGCCTTGAATTCGAAACTGACCAACGTTATTAACTTTATAGTGTTAAAAAACATTTCTAGTTGCTTTTTAAATAATTTTCATTTTAGCTCAATGGGTTTACGCCCAGAATTTCCAGTTTTCTTTCTTTCTTTTGTAATTTGTGCTATCTACAGAATCTTAAACTTGGAAACATCATTTACTAGATTGTGCTCAATACTAATTTTCATTATTCAACTCAAAGTGAATTAGTTTCTGAAATTTCACAGAAGGTGAGCTATACCAATATACCATATAAAATTTTTTTCAAATATATTTGGTTTGAAGAGAATTATAATGAGCACAATATGGAATAATTCCAGACGCATAGGTTATTTCTTAAATAAAGAAAAATGACCAGTTTAATACAAATAACAGGTGGTAACACACGTTAAATTTGTTAACAAGACTGCAGACGAATTTTATTTCGAACTTAACTAAAATAATAATTTATCTATTAATTGGAATCATTGCAGCAGATTTTTTTACAATACTGATGAGACATTTAGACTTTCAAAAACATTTTATTTGCAAGAAAGAAATTATATAAAAACATTTATGAGATTAGAAGTTATATTTACTTAGATTAGTTTTCAAGAAACACTAGGGCGACCT
>BGPR01046692.1:0-11977 GCA_013235015.1 Araneus ventricosus
GTGTACAGTCTTGCATGAGACTATAGACAAAAAACTTCATTCTTCTCACAACTCCAACAATCAATGTCATTGTATTCCAGCAACTTTACTTTTTTCACCAATCCCAAACCTTTTGAGAAAAGATTTTTTTATTCAAAAGCTTCTCTTCACAGAGGGTACATATCATTGTCTACTCCATCCTTAATGTCATTTAGACATTTTTTACCGAAAGGACTCACCGCATTTTTGATTACTATGCATATTCATAAGCTGTACGCAGTCCGAAAAGCGTATAGAAAATTCCTCAAAGCGTATAAATACTTCAACTGGAGAATTCCCAGATTCACGCATAATTATATGCATATTTAAACCTGACTCCCTTTCATCGTAGAAAGGGGGATGGGGGGGGGGTCGAAAGCACGCGAGACGACTTTTTCTTTGTTGTTATTTGATGAATAAACACGAATCGCTTCTTTTTCCTCGACAGTCTTAATTAGAATTTGTTTTACGGTTCGTATGAACGGGAATGATCAAGCAGTGAGACTCGCCGCTAGGTGTCGCTCAAACACTACCGTATTCGCTATTTATGAAAGAAAAGAAGTGATGCTTATACGGAAGTATGAAGCGAAATTTCAAAAATTTTCATTTATATCCGTGTAGAGAAGGTGTAAGGAAATTTAAACGTTAAATGTTTTCATTGAATTTGTCCTTTTTTTATTTTATTACATACACAAAATAAATAAATAGAAAGTATTATCGTCACAAATTGAAAATCGAGGTTTCGATTAATCACTCCCTGATCCGAAAAATATTTTATTTTTGAATAATGTTTGTAGGTGTGTGACCACGATAGCTCAAAAATGGAAACAGCTACTTGAATGAAATTTGGCATGTTATCTTTACACTGAAACTGTCTGTCAGTATCAAAATTTTGTTCTATCTGTTCGTGTGTCCTCATACACACCAGGGCTCAGTGTTCTGTTCAAAACATTTCAAGATTTCCAATATTCTGAAATTTTTCCGAAACAGTTTATTTCAAAATGGAGCTTTTAAAAGCTTTAATCTTTTCAACATGACTTTTCTCAGCTTTGTTTAATAACGTGCAACATGGATGATATAACAGGGTTCGCACTTAAATAAGAGCCACGCCCTTTAACTTCAGAACGACGGCAGCTTTAGTCATGAAAGTGGTGTCTAGGTATAGTAAAACGTCTATGCGCTATGCGATGAGACAACTTACAACGCCACCTGGTGTCACATTTCGGAGTTAGCGTTCCTATCTCGAAAAAGGTACAAAATAGAGGGAAAATGTCAATTACAAAGTTTTAGAGCGTTATCGATTTAGTACAAAAAGACACCTTGTGCACATTAATACGAAGAACAAAACGCTTAAAATGCACATTTGTTTGTTCGCATTTTCTAAAATTGTGACATCACAAGACATCAACAAAAGGAGAAAAATTTATATTTTGAGGGAAAATAACCCCATTATACTTTTCCTGTGGGAATAACTCAAACAGCGGGTGTATGGACCTTTCCGACAACATTGCAGGACTTTCGACGACGTTGTGATGTATTTCAGCATAATATGAAGAATCGTAGAGCCTTCTTTATCAAAAATAATATATTTATTGGACGTCTACCACAGATCAAACATGTAAAACAAACACATACACTTACATCACTGACTTCTGACATCGAATTCCATCTTCAATCTGATTATTCTTTTTCGTTGCTAGGCAACGTTAGCAAAAGACAAATATATCGTTGCCAAACTATTTTTATAACTTTTAAAAAGAATTAATGCCAAACGATATTTTTAAATTAATTCCTTTTATGTCCAAACGATTTTTTATCTAATTAATTTCTTTTCTGAAATATTTTATTAATTCTACAAATATATGTTTTTATTCGTTATGAATATTACAACATATTACTGTTGCTTGTGCTAGCGCGCCACATATATGCTAAAACGTGTGCAAAGTGAAATTCAAACAATGTTCAAATCTCTATCGTAGATGACGGAAAGTACTTTGAACACCGGGAATAAAAGTATCTTTTGTGATAACTAATGGGTTTTTTTTCTTTTTAATCCGTTTTGTGACGTCACAGTTACGGAAATCGTGAATAATAAAATGTGCAATTTAAGCGTTCTGTTCTTAGTATTAATATGCACAATGTGTCTTTTTGTACTAAATCGATAACACTCGATAACGATAACTTTGTAATTGGCATTTTCCCTCTAATTTGTCCGTTTTCGAGATAGGAAAGCTAACTCTGAAGTTTGTCACCAGGTGGCGTTGCAAGTTGTCTCATCGCATAGCGCATACACGTTTTACTATATCTGGACACTACTTCATGACTAAAGCTGCCGTCGTTCTGAAGTTAAAGGGGGTTACCCTTATTTAAGTGGGAACCCTGTATAGTATCTGGTCCTTACACTAAAATGTAAATTTATATCCATAAATGTAAATTTATTATTTTGGACTAAATAACTATTTCTTAATGCATAGTCAATTTCCTTCACTATAATATGAAAATATATGAAAAAATGCGCCATTTTTACAAAGATGTTTTCAAAAGTTTGAAACACCTGTAAAATATATAAATCCATCTTCGAAATATTTTTATGATATAGCAACAAGAAAAGCATTTCTCTTCCTGTATATAAAAATCTGATCAACAAAATGTAAAACTTTCTTTAGTAAGAGATGCAATATAAATAACTAGATAAAAAATCTTTTAAAAAGAAATTAACTCCCGAACACCATGTTTCAAAAGGATTTACCATTTATTTGAAAATCTCTGCATTTTTTGAAAATGAAAAGTTTGAATTTATAATGTGAAAAAGAAATCATATTGAGAATTTTGTTAACGTATGAAGAGTAATGCGTCTTTCAGAATTTCTTTAAGGGATTTTCGGTTTCTTTACCATCTTTCAGTTTCGCAGAAAAAGAACGAATGAGAAAATCAAGAAGAATGTCGAACAACGATGCGATGAATGCTTTTCTCAGTTCTCATAAATATTTAAATTTCAGAAGAATAAATCATTCTTTTTTCATATCAACTAAAAAAGATATTGCAAGGATTTTCTTATGAATAATAAGGTGCTTTACAATCTCATATATATTCTTTCAGATCGAGTATTTCCATTTCTTTTACACCAACGTCCACAAGAGTTCTTAGTTTTGATTAGTTCTATTGATCTAAACTTAGTTCTACTGATTTAAACTACAAGCGCCTTGACCTCTAACAGCCAAATCTTCGTTCAAACTTTATTCATTTATGAAATAAGCTCGTAATCCGAAACTATAGGGTTATTAAAATTATAGGATTATGGATCCAAAAAAAATCTACAAAGGTGATAAAAAAATTATTTATTAACATTGGACAGAAAATACAAAAGGGAATTAAGAGGCATCCTTGCCGATCACTTTTCCACATAATCACCAAATCTATTTAGGCACTTATCTGAATGCAGGACCAACTTGTTTAACCCGGCTTGAGAGAAATCACGTCCCTGCCCATTGAGCCAGTTCTCGGCAGCTGTTTTCACATCACTCTCTGCAGAGACCCTTGTTCCATGTAAGTGTTTGGAACCCAGACTGGGTGCCGAATCTGGGCTGTAGAGGGGAGGGGGCTCCAGATTTCCCACCTGAACTTTCGCAGCATTTCTTGAGTTTTGCGAGCAGTATGGTTATTGTCATGCAGGAGGATGGCACCATCACTCAACATGCAAGAGCGTTTGCGTCGGATAACTTCACGATGGCCCACTGATTATTTCTTTTCTTCAAAATTGAAGGAAGACTTATCTGGAGCAAGGTTGTCTTCAGAGAGTGATGTGAAAACAGCTGCCTAGAACTGGCTGAATGGGCAAGGACGTGATTTCTACCACGCAGGGTTAAACAAGTTGGTCCTGCGTTCAGATAAATACCTAAACAGATTTGGTGATTATGTGGAAAAGTGACCGGAAAGTATGCCTCTTAATTCCCTTTTGTATTTTGTGCCCAATGTTAATAAATATTTTTTTATTACCCTTGTAAACTTTTTTGGATCCATCCTTTTTGTTCGCAAATTGAGAAGGCACTAGATCCGGTTCCAGGGCTCTAACCGAAACAAAATTTCACTAGGATGCAATACAAGTGATGCGCTCATTGAAAACAGAAAAAAAGAAAAGAAGTTAAAATTTTCGTCTATAGGTGGAGTTGCGGCAATGTCTGAGGTAATTTTTGAAGATTTTTTCATTACTGAAACAAAAGTGAAGGTTCATTTAAGGTAGGTTTTTTCAAAAGTTTAACTAAAAGCGCTACTGAAATTCATTTCTGAACGTAAATTCATATTTCGTTCAAAAAACTGTAGTTATGTTGGATAGTGCACCACCTCACACTACTTTTCCTTGCTTTCATAGAGCGCATCACTTGTACTACATATCAATGAAACTTTGCTTCGTTTGGAGGCATAGGACCGGTTCTAAAGACTTCTCAATAGGCAAACTTTAATAACAACAAGCCTGTACTCTCCTTATAAGAATTAACTAGCCACTCTCACTGCCTTCTATGCAAGTTCGCGGCCAGCACCCTCTTTGCTCAGCACTGCCCCTGCCACCTCGCTGCTTCGAGGTACTCAGCCACTATTTTTTTCAGTTTTAACCCTCTGAGTGGTTAGCTAGATGTACTAGCTTTCAAGTCTTAAAAATTTGCTTTTAAAGTAAATAATTAGATCCTTATTGCGTTTAATCAAATCTCTGAAATCTTAAGAATATTTTATTCATTGTAGTTTAAGAAATTATGCACATAAACATGCATTAAATGCTTCTGAACTCAATACGAGAAATGGAAAAATACGTGTGAAACGCTTAGACGGTTAAATACTGCATGAAGATCAGTGGAACAGACCATAAAACCATAGTGGATTTCATCTTCTTTGTAGACAACAGATTCCTTTAAAATTGTAAAGTCTTTCAATAAACCTCATCTAGTCGTAATGTTTTATATAAATTAGATATATTTTATATTTGTATAATCTAGATATGTCATCAGTGGTCGTCTATCCCCCTTCCATTTTCGAACGAAATCCAAAAAACACTTCTCTATCCATTGTCTATGGGTAAACCTTATATAAATTACCTAGCCCCAACCACCTAACAGATTTCGACAATTTTTATTTTATATGAAAGCTTGTGAAGTCTAGATATGTCATCAAGGGTCACCTGCCCTCCACCACCCCCATTTTCGAACGCAATCGAAAAATCTCTTTCCTACTATACGTTCTCTATGGGGGGAAACCTTTTGTTCTTACTATGTCCAAATATATGAACTCGTGAACTTTCCAGCACAATGTCCTCCCAATGTCTTTTACATTGTACTGGATTCTCCCTCGTAGAAATTGTTATAAATCTTTTAATATTCTTTAAGTTTCTCAACATTATGAACTTATGAGCATGGTCTAGATGAACTATTCCAAGTGGAATAAGAACCGCTAACTCTACCATTTTGTCCGGCAACAGATTTTATTTATATTTTGGTACATTATTAACGCAAAATGAAGTCGATGGTTTATTCTTCATTAATTACTAATATATAAATTGAAACCTTTTTGCAAATTCCCCTTAAAAACAATGGGCTGAAGTTTTTAAACTGTTTTCTCAACCAAAAGTCGCAAGAACTCTAAATAAAATCTCAATACTTTTGGCTTTTCAAGATTTTCCAAACGATGTAGAATCCCTTCCGCGTTCCACAAAAACAAAACATTACAGTTTAGGTGGCATCACTTTATCAGCATAAACCATCCCCAACGCATAAGAAACGCTTAGCTATTTCCATTTATTAAACAACATTCCCCTGTCTCCACCTGAACCGTGCTTTTAATACCCAAGGAACGTTATTTTCTCCCTCAAACCTCTTTTTCTCTCCTTTTTTTTCTTAAAAAAAAGGAACAGAATGCTTTTCCCCTTCGTTAAACCACGCAGAGAATCCGTCTCCGAGTCTTTTCTTCAGGAAACAGTTGCCATGGCGACCGAGATGTCCCGTGATGCACCTCGAGTGCGCGTGTTTCAATAAAGAGACGGCGGATGCCATGGTGCAATTTTTCTACGAGAGCTGTAAGTGCTTCAGGTTATTGAAGAGGGAGGTATTAAGGTCCTTTAAAGGAAGAAGATTGAAAGGTGAGATGGACTGCACAAAAAAAGTGTTAAGAGTAAGGGATATAGGAGATAATAGTGTAAGATACTGAGAGAAAAAAATAGAAATCAAACCTATTTATAATAGATAGGATTGAATATCTAAAGAGACAAAAAGGTAAGAATATCTAAAAAGACAAAGAATAATAGAAGCAATTTAATTGGTGTGCGCAAGTGCAGCATCATCCAGGAAAAAATTGCCAAGTATAAGATAAATAAAAATTTAAAAAAGGGAATAAAAAGGTGGAAGGGCAAAAAATAATAGTAGACAACGACAAGAAGTAAGAATCTGGTTAATGACTTCATCAGAGGCCAGACATTCATGCAGATTCAAAAGTGGAATAGGTTTTCTGTAGAGGAAAAAGACTTTAAGGTCTCAATTTAATATCCTCTATTGGGCTGAACCTAAACCGGAATGTATTGGAAAGAAAAACATTTATCCACAAAGAAGAAATTAAAGACAATCTCCAGAACAAAGTGTAAAAAGAAAGGATTAAAATCTTACCTCTTATAACATTTGTGGAACAAAGCAGGACGCTTTACCAAACGTGTTGCAATGTAAACAAGGCGAATAGATGCGTGCACCTATCTCCATCTAGTGAGGGAAACACTAACTAAAGAATTGAAATTTTTTTGTAAATTTTTTTCCTAAAGATTTTTTAGGGGGGGGGATAATCCATACCGTTTCCCGATCTCGATTTATCACAGATTTGTGGGAGTTTCTTATTCTTATTCTTTCTGGAAAACTTAAAAAATAAATAAGATTATTAAACAATTTCTTACGGCTCTTAGCTATTCATAATAAACGTAATGCGCGTCAGCATTGGCCTAGTATGTTACGGCAAGACATAACTCAGGAACACGAATAAGAAGAAGGATATTGTTGCAAACATGGAAAGTCGCTTCCCAGCAACGTGAGTCTTATGGTTGGGAAGAGAGTTTTACAGGGATAAGAATGGAATGGCTAGCAGCAGCCACATCTGGTTCCCCGACCTTGGCGACAAACTTGGCAACCATCTTGGCGATTGGCGACAAATTTGGCGACGAAATATGGGATCTCAAAGGTGCTGGAATCTTCTCGATATTTCTATTAGGAGAGAAGATACGCCACGAATGTGCTAGATCATTCCATGTGACGTCACGGCCTGCCGGGGAAAACTATATAAGGAGAGCGCTTGGACGACGGAGGTTGTTGTTGATTGACTAGGATCGCCTTGGAGCGCGAACGTTTTTTGGAGTCCTGTCCGCTGTGCGAGCTGGTAAGCTGGTGAGCTGAGCGCTATTGAAAGTGCAGTTATTGTCGTTGCTAGTTATTTGCTGATTGTTTGTGTTGTTAAATATCAAAGTGCTGAACTGTTATTACCTGTGAATTTTTGTCTATTTACATTGGTAATCTGTGCAAGAACTATTGTTTCCTGTACCTGTGCTACGTGTTTTACTGCATATTTGTAAATAAACCTTCATTCTCCATTATCCTGCTTGTTGGACTGTTTACACCATGCACCCACAGTAAGACTTTTGCAACAATATGGTTTCTATCATCTGTCTCGTAACTAATATTATTCAAAAACTGGTACATCTATGTGCACTTCAGCAACTAATAGCTTGCAGCAGTCGAGCTGGATGCAAGTGGTTTTCCACCAAGTGAAACACAAGTGTGGTCCAGTTTCTCTAGAAACTCCTGCAGGAAGGCAATCAACCTTCGTATATAGGCATAGAGTCAGATTTTTACCTCATGTTCTACCTAGGCGCTCCAAGTTCCCTCTGATCAACAAACATTCCTCCTCTCATATCCTTGACTTCGCTAAATAAGCTAAACCAAGTGATATTAGAGTCAAAACAACGATACGCATCTTTTGCTTAGCTTTTGCGATGAGCGAAAATTTTGAAAATTTCCTGAAAGAAGGCATTCTTTCATTCTCATAATTTTCATTGTATTTAATAAAAATCTCAGTAAAGCATTTACAAAAATTCAGAAAATAGAAAGCAACTATGTAGAGACCAAAAATTTAATGCAAAGAACTGTCAGATTATCGTAGAAGTACATTTATACATTCTTTCCTAAGCCGAGTTGAAGCATTGAGTTTCATTATTTTAGACAATTTCAACTACCGCCTCGAGGAAACCCACATGTCAGTGGACTCCGCATCATCGAAGCAACCGTTGATTGGCCTAAAATAATGAAACTCAAAGTTTCATAACTCGGTCAGTTTTGATCTCAGAAAAATCGGGCATTTTTTGTTTAAAATATTAGAGTATCAAGGCTGTTTCATAGTAAATATGACTAATAGGACAGAGTGACTGTAAAAATTCAGATTTCGTAACTTTCCCAGCAATACATTTATTGACTGAAACAACGCAAAATATAATTCTTTACTTCATTTGATGCATCTTTCCAACTGGAAGTATATGCCTATATCAAACGGCTTAGAAGCTAACAACAGTAAAACTTCGATTAATCGCCACCGTCCGGTTCAGGGCTGTGACTGATGATCGAATAGACGGATAACAGAAATATCTTAATACATATGTACAGTAGCGGGATTTCACTGCTGACCTGGGACGAAAATGAAAATGAAATCCTTTAAAAATAAATAATGCAAACATGTTGTATTTAATTTTACAAAAGGATCAATATAAACTTCAATACAAGAGCAGTAATGTATAGAAACGACTGATTAGATTTTTTAGTCGATGACGGATAACAGAAATCTCTTAATACATATGTACAGTAGCGGGATTTCACTGCTGACTTGGGACGAAAATGAGAATAAAATCCTTCAAAAGTAAATAATATATGCTTGTTGTATTTAATTATACAAAAGGATCATTATAAACTTCAATACAACAATAGTAATGTACAGAAACGATGGATTAGATTTTTTTAGTCGATGACGGATAACAGAAGTCTCTTAATACATATGTACAGTAGCGGGATTTCACTGCTGACTTGGGACGAAAATGAAAATGTAAGAATCTTCAAAGTAACTAATACATGCATGTTGTATTTAAATTTTACAAAGAAAGGATCAATATAAACTTCAATACAAAGTAATGTATAAGAAACGACTGAAGATTAGATTTTTTAGTCGATGTGGATAACAGAAATCTCTTAATACATATGTGCAGTGGCAGGATTTCACTGCTGACTTGGGACGAAGTGAAAAGCAATCACTCAAAAGTAAATAATGCCAAGCGTATTGTATTTAATTTTACAAAGGGATCAAACTTCAATGCAAGAGCAGTAATATATAGAAACGACTGATTAGATTTTTTTTAATCGATGACGGATAACGAAAATCTCTTAACACATATATTACAATGTAGGATTTCACTGACTTGGGACGAAAATAATGAAATCCTTTAAAGGGAATAAATACATACACATGATGCATTTAATGTTACAAAAGAATCAATATAAACTTGTAATAGTAATGAACAGAAACGACGGACTAGATTTTTTTTTAGTCATTATTGGATATAGCAAACTGCTTGGTTAAAGCAGGTGTCGTTAATCGAGATTTTTACTGTATTGAAACCCACGATTAAAGTGGACATACTGCATGCTAAGTAATAGAAAACCTGCAAGATTATTTCTTTAATTTTTTCAGCAAATCACAAAATTCAATCAGTTATCTGGTTGTAGAAAATATTTAATACAACTCTATTTCGAAGAGCAGCCTCGATCAAGAAGGACAATACAGGTGCAGGTTTTCCCACGCTATCGATTTCTTTCATTATCGTTTTCTCCAACAATTGTGAAAATTTCCAAAACAAAGGCAAGATTCTGAGCAGAAATTAAAAGCCAACAGGAAACACGTCATGATAAACAGATTGTATCCAAAATTTTGTAATTTACGGAATAATAATTATATAGAAAAAAAATTAGATAATATTCTACGTTTGATAGTTTTCTATGCTGTTTTCTGAAGGATTACGATAGATCAGGGTTTCTCAAACTTTTTCAAATTTTAGACCCTTTTCAGGTGGAAAATGTAGACATCGCCCTTGCATCTGGGCTCATTGACTGATTCTTTAAACTTATGGGTAGGTATGGAGCATCCTTTTTTAATATTTATTTAATTATTTTTGCGAAAAAAAAAAAAAACACACATATCATGAAAGTCTACATAAAAAATGTAAGAAGAAAAATATACTAATAAAAAAACACAAATTTAAAAATGAACACTTAAAAAATTATACGCATTTGAACGCTATAAAATCCTATATACATTTGTACAAAACAGATGAATAGGTATGGAAATAAAATTCAAGATGTCCATAAACAATAAAAAAATATTTTTTAAAAAATTTGGAATTCTTTCTTGAGAACAGTTCACGAAAACTTGAAGAGGGGGGAAAAACGTTCTTGTTTCACAGGAAGCCCCAAAAGTTTAATTTCGAGGGTCCAATGGTAACGTACAGAAGTGCGCTACCTTTGGTGTTGGATGAGAGATTGGAGAGATGTAGATTTTCTTGTTATTGTTGTCGAGATTTGGAAAATACAGAGTTCTTCAAAATGATTGCACCGATTACAAATAGTTATAACTTCCGTGTAAATAAAGTTAGGAAGAAAAATTTGAACAAACAGAAGGAAGCTTAAAGTTTTGTTTGCGCACGCAATGATTGCCCTATGTGACTTCCCTTGGTCGTCACATGGGCAACATCTCTGAGGTAGTCCATTTCACTACCATGTGGCGCATTCTCTATGCGTACCTTCAGTTCATCCACTGTTGCACGGAAAGGAGGCGTTAATGCAGAGTCTACGATGTATCCCAATGGAATGGTAATTTAAAGTGATTTCAGAAGACGGATATCCCAATGGAATGGGGAACACAGAAGTGATTTCAGAAGACTGGGTCTTAGCCCAATGGAATGAAGACACAAGTGATTTCAGAAGACTTGGATGTCCCAATGGAATGGAACACAAAAAAGTGATTTCAAGAAGACTTGGATGTATCAATGGAATGGAGACACAGAGATTCTTCAAGAAGACTTGGATGCATCCCAATGGAATGGAGACACAGGTGATTTCAGGAACTTGGATGTATCCCAAGAGATAAGACACAGAGATTATTTCAAAAGACTTGGATGTCCAGCCCAAGTGGAGATGAAGAGAGGAACACAAAGAGTGAATTCAGAAGACTTGGATGTATCCCAATGGAATGGAGAACACAAGAAGTGATTTCAGAAGACTTGGATTTATCCCAATGGAATGAAGACACAAGAAGTGATTTCAGAAGACTTGGATGTATCCCAATGGAATGAAGACACAAGAAGTGATTTCAGAAGACTTGGATGTATCCCAATGGAATGAAGACACAAGAGTGATTTCAGAAGACTTGGAGTGCATCAATGGAATGAAGACATAAAAGTTATTTCAGAAGACGTGGATAGCCACATACAGAACATCATGGCTATGGAACTCATCAATGGCTGCAAAGAAATACTTCACAGTGACGTGACATGGACTAATGGATATTACACCTGGAAACAAGGGAACCTGTAAAGACAATTTTTGCTTACAAAAACTTCAAGCTTCCTTCTGGTTAATATTGTGATTGGGAAATTTTCCGAGCTTAGGTAATCTCGATGACAATACAACACTTTAATATTTTCTTGAAATTAATTAAACATTAATGTTAATTAATCAAAATTTTCATTTCATCAGTAACAATATAGATCAAAAGATTAAAAAGAACCGTTAAAATAAAGAAAATTCTGCTGTTTTAATACAATAATGAAGAGGTAATTTTAAAATTTTTTTTAATTAAATTTATTGAGATTGTGTTAAATGAATTTGACTTGTTTGCATTACGC
>BGPR01046693.1:0-11977 GCA_013235015.1 Araneus ventricosus
GGAAGAAAACGAAAAAGAAATGGATATCAAACTAGAAGAAACTGAAAAAGCAATAGATGATAAGTATCCAGAATTCAGAAGATCTCAAAGAGAAAGAAAGCCTCCAGTGAGATATCCATTTAATGAAGCTTTATCTGCAACAAATGAAGAGTTAACTTTTGATGAAATTAAATTTCTCCCAGACGAAGAGAAATCAAATTGGAAGAGTGCTATGAATGAAGAAATGCTTTCCCTGGAGAAAAATAAAGTTTGGGACTTGGTCGAGTTACCCGAAAAAGAAAAACAACCAATTACCTGCAAATGGATTTTTAAAAGAGAAAGAGATGGAAAATACAAGGCTCGTCTAGTGGCTCGTGGTTTTATGCAGAAAGAGGGAGTTGACTACACTGAAACCTTTTCTCCAGTCATCAGTATACCATCATTAAGATTGGTGTTAGTCCTCATCCTTCAAGAAAATTTGCATTCTTGCGTCATGGATGTGAAAACAGCTTTCTTGAATGGAGATTTGGATGAAGTCGTGTACACGAGTCAACCACAAGGCTTTGATGATGGGACAAGGAAAGTGTGCAAACTGAACAAGAGTCTTGATGGTCTTAAACAAGCTCCAAGACAGTGGTTTCACAAATTCCAGCAGTTTATGAACAAAGTGAAATTCAAGCAGTCTACTTCTGATCCATGTATTTTCATTCGGAAAGAAAAAGGTAGAAAGATAATCATTTGTTTATACGTCGATGATTTATTGATAGCTGGGTCCGATCCAGATGAAGTGAAAACCGTGATCAATCTTTTGCAAAATGAATTCGAGATGTCTAAATATGCACCAGCTACAGAATTTCTAGGGATAAGACTAGTGTTTACGCCAACAGAATTGAAACTTGATCAAGAATATATTGATAAAATGTTAAAACGTTTCAGCATGTCTGACTGCAAACCCTGCTCTACACCACTGGAACCGAAATGTACTTCAGCAGATTTTGCAAATAGTGAACTGTTTGAAGGACCTTTCCGTGAACTGATAGGTTCTTTACTATACCTTGCTGTAACGACAAGACCAGGCATTTTATTTTCAGTGAACTGTCTCAGCCAGCTTCAGGAGAAACCTACTGTTGCTGCCTGGACTGGACTCAAAAGGATCTTAAGGTATTTAAAAGGTACTAAAAATTTCAAATTAGTGTATAAAAAGCTGCATAATCCTAATTTTAATATTGATTTATATGTTGATGCTGATTGGGCTTCTGATACTATTGATAGAAAATCTGTGTCAAGTTATGTACTTATGTTTTCTAACTGTCCTATTTTATGGTGTTGTAAAAAGCAAAACTGCATATGTCTTTCTTCCACAGAAGCTGAAATAATTGCCTTAAGTAAATCACTGCAAGATCTCTTATATTATAACAATGTTGTAAATGAAATTTCTCGTATAAATAGTATTTCTATATATGAAGATAATCAATCTGTGATTAAAAGTGTAACTAATGAAAATGTGTGTGGAAGATTAAAACATTTAGATGTGAAACTGAAATTCATAAGAGAAACTTTCATCTTAAGAGAAACTTAATCATTGCATTAGTGTTAAATATGTTTGTACTGAAAATCAAATTGCTGATCTGTTCACGAAAAGCTTGTCTAAATGTAAACTGTATAAATTGCTATGTTTTTGTTCTGTATGCATGCGCGATTAAGGGGAAGTGTTATGATTTCATATTCAATCTGTAATCGCGCATCGCATCAATTACTCATCCACTTCCTGTTTCACTATTTAGTGTATGATGTCATGTTCTATTTTTAGAAGTGCGCTTTTCTCTTATTGGTTAATCATTACTTCAATGTACATATACCTCTGCTTTTGTATATAATAAATTATTCTTTCTCTTGCTTCGGTCCACGGCTGGTGAATTTTACTTTTGCAGCGATACAAGAACTGACCAAGAAAGAGCAGTGGTTTCATGTCAGTTCCGGAAACAATACTGCTGACGTACTATCTAGAGGACTAGCCCCTGAAAAACTCTGTAACAATGAACTTTGGTGGACTGGTCCAAGCTTCCTGCAAGCAGACTTTCCTGTGTCTATGAGTACTCCAAACTCTAATGATGATGTTTATTTAAGTGACCTTAAAAGACTTCCAAACCCATATTTTTAACTTTAAATGCAAAGGAGAATGAACTCTTTATTGATTGTTTACTTAGTGTCACTAACAGTTACCTGAAACTAATTCGTGTTATGAGTTTTATTTTTAGGTTTATTTTCAATAGCAGGAATCCTCATTCACTGAGGTCAGAACCTCTAACAGGTGATGAATTAAAGGTAGCTTCTGAATGCTTGATAAAAGAAGTTCAGGTAAGAGAATTTTCAAAGGAAATTTCTGCCTTTAAAAAAGGAAATTCTATTCCGAAGGGTAGTAATTTAAGAAATTTAAATGCCTTCATAGATTCTAATGGAATTCTTAGAGCAGGAGGGCGCTTGGAATACTCCAACTTAACTGATAATCAAAAGCACCCTATTATCTTACCTAAATATCATAGATTAACAAAACTTATCTTTGTTTATTTCCATATTAAAAACTTACATGTAAGTCCTCAGGGTTTATTATGTGCAGTTCGACAGACGTTTTGGCCAATTCATGGTCGTAATTTATCTAGAAAAATTGTGAACGATTGCATTACCTGTTTTAGAAATAAACCTGTAGAGTAGCTAATCAAATTATGGGTAATCTTCCAGCAGAGAAAATTACTCCTACCTTTCCCTTTAATGTCTGTGGTGTTGATTTTATAGGTCCCTTTTTAGTCAAACCTGTAGCTCAAAGAAGAAGAACTGCTCGCAAAATGTATGTAGCAATATTTGCATGCTTTGTCACAAAGGCTTCGAATTAGTGACAGATCTGACTAGTGAAGCTTTTATTTCTTGTCTCAAGAGGTTTTTTGCTCGCCGTGGAAAAAGTTCTATTGTCTATTCAGATAATTCAACAAATTTTGTGGGTGCACAGTCAGAGCTGAAACGCTTGAGTGACATGCTTAAGAAACCAGATGAAAATGTATCAGCATATCTAGCTTCTGAGGAAATAAAATGGAAATTTTCACCCCCTCGTTCCCCTAACTTTGGTGGATTATATGAAGCTGGAGTTAAATCATTCAAATATCATTTTAGGAGAGTATTGAAAGATACTAAAGTTTCAATTGAGGAAATTCTTACCATTATATCTCAAATAGAAAGAATTTTAAATTCCAGACCATTAACACCCCTATCTTGTGATCCTACTGATTTAAGTGTATTAACTGCAGGGCATTTTCTCATAGGACGACCCATAACGTCAGTAGTAGAACCAGGGATCATAGACACCCCTGATAATCGTCTATCTAGGTTGCAAAGAACAACAAAGGTGGTTCAATTTATTTGGAAACGGTGGCATCGTGATTATTTAAACCACCCTCAACAACGCTCAAAATGGCAATTTGAGAAAAATGATTTAAAAATTGGATCTCTTGTTCTACTAAAGGAAGATAATCTTCCTCCTTGTAAATGGGTTATAGGTAGAGTTAAAGATGTTATTCCTGGCTCAGATGGAAAAATTCGTGTTGCTAATGTCCAAACACAATCAGGATTATATCGGAGAGGAATTTCTAAAATTTGTGTTTTACCAATTGATAATAATGAATAATTTTTATTTTTATTATTTCTTATTCTAATATTTGTTTGTGTATTACTTGTATTTTTCGTGTCCATTAATTTTATTCATATCTGCATGTGTAATTGTGTATTGATATTAATATTCAACTGTACCTTGAAATTTTATATTTCAACCGGGGGAGAATATTTAGTAGTGTGAGTGTATATTTGCTTTGATACTTGTAAACATTGCCAAGGGCGAAATTGTCCGCCCCTGGCAACCCCTCCGTGTTCAATCTACAACCCCCGGGGGAAAAATCCCCGGATGGACGCTTTTATCTCTAGTGTGTTGTTGTGTGATCCTTCTTGTGTGTGTGTGAGCTCTCGCTAGCTCAAATAAAGACATTTTAACTTTAATACAGTCCGCTCTTGTGTGGATCATGAGTTATCCATTGAACGCCCAAACAGTGTTCAAAATCAAAATCAAACAAATGTTCTTTTTTTGTATTTTGTTTCGCGTACGTACTAATGTGCGCAAGGTAGCCTTTCGTACTAAATCGAGATTTCTCTACAACTTTCTAATTGACTTTTTAATCGTATCTTTCACCGTTTACGAGATAGGACCGCTAATTCCAATACTTTCTTTTTACATACTTCGTATACGAGAAAGTAAATATTAGTTTCTCTAAGATTGGTTTTGATATGAACCAGAGAGGATACTGGAAGGAGTTCTTTCGTCGTTTAAATGTCGTCTCCTGAAACTCCACTCAAGGAGAAAAAAAAGCTGCGAGACGCATCCTTTAGCGTCTACGATGAAATCAGGCTGAGGAATATTTCTCAGGGGAAAATCCTTTAGAATCAGATGGCCGGTGATGCATCGGAGGAACATTTTTTTTTATGGATGGAGGGTTATTAGAAGAACCGGCCATCGGTCAGGTGACTCGGCATCTTCTTCCGGGTGATACATCAGCTACGATGGCTCAGTGTCACTTGTCGTCTCGGATATCCCGACCTGTTTTGTTATTTGCTTGCAGAATTTGTTTTTTGGGGGGGCTCTGAAGCAGGGGTTCTCAATATATTAGTACATTAATGCCCTGGAAGTACACGAACTCAAGAGATCAGTAATGGCAGGCACAAGAAAACTATAAGGGATTAAAAAATATTGCAGAATTTTATTTACGTTCGTGTAAAAGTAAAAGAGAAAACTGTACCAAGTCTAGATCTACCCTCAAAATAAGGAAAAGAAGAAAGCCATTTAGCTATCCTTATAAGTTATTGCAAGTATTATAATACAGAGTTAGCCTAAATGAAGTTCATCTCCGGTTTCGAAAGGACTGTTTTATTTACAAATTAATAAGACATTAACTAAGACCCAGGTGATACATGAAACCATAAATACACTCACAAAGTTCCTGGTACACACTACAAATGTTCTATGTATTGCACCTTGGTCACCAGCACACATCAGCAAAATTAATCCAGTTCCGTCCAGACGTTCAATAGCATGTAGATAATGTCCGTCACAGCAGCAGTGATGCGTTCCTGCAGTGCTTGCAGCGTTGTTGGCATTGGGGATGCATAAACTTTGATATTCACATAGCCAGGAAGAAATCACATGGCGTGAGGATCTGGCGACTTTCGTATATTCCGACACACAAAACTCTTCTGCATTGCCGCAATCTTATACAGGTGCCGCTTCTGGGCCTGCCATCTAATTAGTACGCAGGCCACGAGGCTAGTTTTAAACTTAGGAAGTGTATGTATCTTGTCATGCCGTCTTTGTAGGTCGTATACCTCTCTCAATACACAGTGTTTTGAAATCCGATCATTTCATTTGGGTACTGATTTCATTTTGTTTGATGTTGAACTAACATTGTGCAAAATGGAATAAAACGTAAAATCAAAATAAGTCTTGCAAATGTTATAATTCCCTGTCATTTGACTTTAAAATACCTAGGCCCTTAACATTGTCAAAACTTTAACTTTGTATAGAGGGTGGTTGAAGGAGGAATATAGAGGGGTACACAGTTGGGGGTACTCGAAAATAAAAAAAAAACTAATCGGTTGCCACGACGGAAAAAAAAAAGTTTGGGAACTCTTGCTCTAAAGGCTGACTAAAACATCTCAGGTGCTAAGATAACTCATCAAATTGGATAAAACACTGCTAAGCCAAGGCAAATCATGAATTAAAGTACGACTAAATCACGCGATGTGCAATGAAAACAAATATTCCTAAGCAATCAATCCTGTTCAATAGTGAACGTTTCAACATGAAAGCCTAAATATAGCAAGACAGGTGGGTCTCCCCAAAACTTTCTCGTATCCGCTTCTTTTAGGTGGGAAAAAAAAATGCATGAATCGGTCGATCCCAGCACAGAGTGTTCGTCGTAGAATGGTGGAAGGAAACGTAATGTAATTTAGACGCCTTATTTTCTACCAGTTGAAACGAAAGACTTGCGGATCTACAATTAATGTGCTTGGAACTCCTTGCCAATTTGTTGTTATCTAAATCACACTTAGGAGTTTAGTAGTTATCTTCACGTATGCAATTAAGACAGACCGTCCAGACGGTCAACGCGAAGATGGATTTGATCCAAAATTTGATACAGACCTACTTTTCCTTATGATAAAACTGCGTACCAAATTTTATCCATATGGCTATTTAAGTTTTTAAGCTATCGTGTTCCACTTAGACACAGACAGACAGACTTCCCGTATACGGTTTCGTCCACATTTTGTGTTCACTAATATTGTGCCAAAAGACCATATACAAATTTCATCTCTCTAGCCCCAACGGTTTTTTTGAGTTATAGGTGCAGACAGACAAACATAATTAAAATTGTGTTTTCGGACTCAGGGGAGGTCTAAAACGTGGAATTCATCAAAAGTCGAGTTCGTTTTTTTTTTTTTTACTGTTACAATGCTTTCTCTTCATAAACGGAAGATCACGAAAGTAAAACATTCCCAAATCAAAATGTTAAATGATTTCGAAAAACTCAGTCGACTGTGACCCTTCTTTTACAAGGGAATCCCCGTTTCATAAGCCTTCATCTATGATCAGCTATAAACAAATTTCCATAAAATTCTGATTGCTATCAATTCATCTGTTCTCCCAATTTCAAAATCAAATTTCTCGACCCATCCATTCTTTTCCAGTGTTTGGTTGCCATTCAGACAGAGCAGACGATTGTATCTGTTTCTAATTCCAGTTTCTTAACCCCTCAGTCAAACAATAATTCTGAAAATTTGTACTCGTCTCTGGATTTGGGAGGGGACGGGAGGAAATCAGACAAACTCCACCCTATCCTTCTGAGCTTCCAGCTTCCTTTTCGCTGTTTGTTTTGTTTATTCGATTTCGCTCTGCAGACGATATTTGCATGTTTATTCAGGACAGAAAAGGAATCCTCGCTTTGTTTGTTCTGGGAGGGGGGTCGGCCGGAGGAAAACACGCCAGAAGTCGAACTTTTAAATTCGATAATTTCATAAGAGGCCAGCCCGTTTGAATTCGGAGAAAAATATTTAGGAAACCTTCTCTGAAAATTTATTAGCAAGAGTTCTAAAGAAAAGTTTTTCATTGTTTTTTAAAAATAAAATTCTGTTTTAGACCTGTAGAATTGTAAGTAAGGTGTAGTACCGGATCATTAAATCAATAGTTAATCTAATTGTTCGAGAAATAACTTAAATAAATCTCGAGTTACAGAAAGTTGGTTGTATTTCTTTGAAAATTTAAGCTGAAAAATTATTGATTTTCTTTTTTTATTGAATACTACTTGCATTCGGCGACCAGCTTGTACACCGGGAATATAATCTAAATTGAATCTCTTATGCATAATTCGGCATTCGTGGTTCTCTTAATATAGCCATTTCAACACTTTAAAGGGCTATTTTTTTCTAGTAGTGGTATAATAAAATAACTTTAGGATTGAGATCAACTTAAGAAAAGAAGTTCATTTAGCTTATCGGATCACCTTAATTTTATTAATTAAACGTTTATTACAAAGACAAGATACTTTCTTATGGTTTGAGATACGAAAATAAAGCATCTAGATCTTAGTTTCATCTAAAACGTTGGCGAGAACTTACGCAAACCTAAAAAATTGCACTTAACATTTTGCACTAGGAAAAGTTAGAAGTAGTAATTAGATGCATAATTATTCACTGATTAACAACAGCTCATATTTTTGTTTTGAAGCATAAAAAATACGTTTTTGTAAGTTCATTTTTCATGAAAAATTATTCTGCAACTTTGTAGGTAGTGTTATAACCATCGAAATAAGAAACGTCAAAATGAAGCATGTCTAGAATGGTGCCTAAAAGCGACATCCGACTGTAAAGGGTTAAAATCCATGAATTTGGTGGTAAGTATACTTACCACGGCCTTATAATGGGTTGAGTTGTGCTAGACATTTAACCCATATTCTTTTAGTGGCCTTGCACCTGTTTTGTTTCTTGTTTACATGAACGTCCCTAATAGAGTCAAGTAACTGTCCGAGTTATGTAGCACCTAATTGCTCACTGTCGGTGCCAACTAAAACCATGCTCTTTTAGTGGCCTTGCACCTGTTTTGTTTATTGTTTACATGAACGTCCCTAATGGAGTCAAGTAACTAATTGTCCGAGCTAGTCTTAATGATAAAGAAGTTTAATACTTTTTATTCATTGGTTTTGAAGAGTGCTTATGCACAGCACACGTTGTTTAGAAAATACACACCCGTAAAAAATTAACAAGGATCCTGCTGTTGTTTTTAAAATATTCATGGATCAAATTAATATGAGAAATAATGTTTCATAATTTTCATATAATAAAACTCAATTAAGGTTTTGTGAGAATCAATTCAGTGGTGAAAAAAATAATGAAAGAAAACTAGCAGTTTCTTTCTTGTTGGAGCTGCAATTCAAAAATAGTTTGAACACAGGTTTATAGTACGAGATTCAACGAGGGAATCAACATGTCAGAGGTATGGAAACAAATTCCTTTTTCCGTACTTTTTTTACATTAATTTAGAATTGCCTGATTCAAAAATTTCATTATTATCAGATTTTTCATTTTCGCCTTATATAAAGGGAAGAGGGAACGTAGTTCAACATAACAATACCAATAACATACAATAACATAACATAACAATACCAATCCGAATTTTTACAACTAAACTTTTCGGGAAACTAAAAGTTCTTTTTAAAAAAATACAAGTAAAGAAAAGAGTGTCTCCTGCAGATAAAAGGAAAACCAATTAGGTTCGGGGGAAAAAAGTAACTCAGGTAGCTTCTTTTAACTTGTTTGAAGTTAAAAGAATTTTTCAACTGCCGGCAAAGAATGTAGAAATCAGCCGAAAGAGAAAATTCCATGACACCAGTTCTCAAAAAACATAATTAATCAAAAAGTGTTTCTTTTTCTTGCTTTTTTCCTCGGCCCAAGTGATGCACAACCATCAAATTAACGCCCAAATTAACATCGAATTAATTTTTAAGGCGTGGATGACAAACTAGTAACTGGGACCGACTAGTATCGAATAGAACGCGGGACATAAAAGAGCGCGGGAAAATGACTTTAGAAGAAAAAAAAGAACTTTGGAATGTGTCTTTTTTTGCAGATGGGTCTTATCTGGCCCCAATTAGCTGGCAAAGTGGAAATCCCTCTTGGCGAGCTTCTTTTTCTTTAAAAATTTAAGAGCTTCGGATTTTTATTGAATTTTTTTAAGCAATTGAAAGTAATTTATTGGACTTGTTTTCGTGGCGTGACGAGATTTTTATAAGTTGATGAGTCACAGACGTGAATCTAATAAAATCCTATTAAAAAGGTTTTTTTCTGTGATTTATATACTCAAATTTTTAAATATTTGCATCGAAATTATTTTTTCAGTCTTTCTGTTTGTTTATAATCTTTGAATTTGGCTTTCTTGTAATATATTTTGAATAGCGATATACTCTATGCGTAACCGCTTTTCGGTCGTTTTCTTTTTTTTTCGAATTTATGACTTAAAAAAAGCTTTTTTTTGCTGAAAATTAATATATGTTATTTATTTATTTATTTAAAGAAAAGCACACTACAGAGAAAACTCCATTTACAGAGTGCTGACAAACACACAAATTACAAAAGTCACAATGAGTAAATAAAAAATAAAAAAATATGCCTTAGAGAGCAAAAAGTAGAACACAGAGAATACATAAAATCATAAAACTTATGTAAACGTATATATAATTAAAAAGGAAAACACATAATCACAAAACTTTAAGGCACACTATGACACCAAAAGCCGTATTTTTTTTTTAATTTAAAGTTCATTTCCAAAAAGCAAGGGTCAAAAAGTCAAAACGCGCAAACACCGAGTCTAATAAAAAACACACCAGGAGTTTAAAAACGTAAATACACACTTCAGATTAAAAAAAGATGCAACACTTAAAATAAAAATAAATCAAACACGGCGCCAAAAACTGGTCGAATACATAAGAACACGGAAAATCAAAACGCATGAAAGATCTAACATGTTGTAGAAAGGCAAAATAAAACATATCATGTATTTAAAAGATGCAAACATTTCGACTTATAAGCACCAAGAGACATATTAAAAATGTCAAGTTCATCAGAGAACGTGTTAAAAATTTTATAAAACCTATATAACGAGAACCTGTTAATATAATTAAATTTTGAATCTAAATTTGGAAAGGAATTCTGGTTTCTTAAAAATCTGGCGGTCACAGAGAAATCTATTGAGCTCATTATATCATTACAATCAATTGAACCATTAATAACTTTGTAAAAGAAATTAATGCAAGAAACATCTCGTCTGGACGATAAAGTAGGCATATTAAAAATATTACGTAGGAGTGAAGAAGATATATCATGTAAGTAAAATCCATTTTTTTTTTGTAAAGTAAATGTTCTATCCTGAATTCTAAAATGAGAAATATTTTTGTCAGTAGGCAGTTTTTGCTTGACCTACTGGTGGTCATACATGTGATATCCCGCTTACTGGTCTTCAGTTTTCCATGCAATGAACTTAAGTTTTATATTAAAACAAAATACATTGCGTCATCTCTTAGAAATATTCAGAAATTTAAGAAATAATCGTGGAATACAATAAACCCCGTTATAACGAACCCTCAACGGACCGACTCAGAAGTTCGTTTTAATAGAGGATCGCTGTATCCGTATTTGCGAGAAAAAAAATGCCCTAACATGCTAAGATACTACTTCAATAATAAACTTTTTAATAACATAATATTTTCAGTAGTAATTAAGGACAAATAAAGTATTAAATAATTCTCTTGCCAGCGTTAGCATGGTCACTGCAAAGTTCACAGAATGATAAGCAATTAAACTAAAATGGCAGAGAAAACACGTGATTGCTCCTATGTCGTCTGAGCAGAAAGTCCTCCCCCTTCCTTGGTTGACACCAGGCCAGGTGTCTACAGGGGGAAGGAGGGGAGATAGAAACTGTAAAGATCCTTGCCTGTTGTTCCTTTGTCCCACTTATGGGGTTAGCAGCGACTCCAACAAAGGTACAATAGGTGAGGAATGTGGTCTCTGAACCAGAGTATTTAATGCAAAAGGGGTAACTCTTGTAGAAGTTAGATTGACTTGAGCACGATTAGTAAAGAATGTCCCTTTGGGCAAGTGAAAAGTTTGAAGTTTCAGAAATTTTCAGTTCGCTATAACCGAGTCTTTAGCGTTTGCTGTTCGCTGTAAACGTATGAAAATACATTATTAACATAGGGCTTCAGTGGGGACTATGTAAAAGGTTCGCTGTAACCGAGGGTTCGTTATATCGCGGGTTCACTATATCGCGGTTCGACTGTATAACGCGACGCGTAAGTAGCGACGAATTCACTTTCAACAACTCAATCTTCCTCTTCGTCGCATGACATGCGACGCCGGCTGTATGAACACGAATGAGCCGGACTATCACAAGCGAAGCCGACCAACAAAGGGTTAATTTTAAAATGAATTAAAAAATTCGATGTCGCGTTACTCGATAATATAATTATTAACAAAATAATGGATTATTTTCGTAGCATGTATCAATAATTCTCTCATTAAAACGCTTTTACCCCTTAATTATTGTACTAGTTAATAAGATGACCCCCTGCTGTTTGGGGGATGCGTTGTCGTATGGAATCAACCACTTGTTCATAGAGTACTTGAGAAGTTAATGGATTATCGGTAGGGCCTGATTTCCCAGGGGTATCCCAAATTTAATGTAAACGCAGTGACACAGCCTCTAACGCCTCAGGAATGTGGGCGTGCCTACGACCCACAGACGCCACACCCGCAGCGCGCGAGGGAACAAGGAATGGGTTTTTCTTAGAAACTGGGGAGAGAGTGCCGATGTTAATTTCCCTTATCTTTGAAAGAGAAAGATTGTTGGTAAACAATA
>BGPR01046694.1:0-11977 GCA_013235015.1 Araneus ventricosus
GCCACCTACTTAGCAGCTTCGAAAATTTGAATTCATGCTAAAGATTTAACATTTTCAAGAACACAAATTTAAATTATTTAGTATTCGCATGAGGGTGCAGTTAGTAGACTTCAAACAACGATTTGTTATAAAAGGGATGAAAGATATCAAAGATTTGAATTCATGCTGAATATTTAAACTTTTCAAGAGCACAGATTTAAAATTAATCAGTGTTCAAAGGAGAGTGCAGATATTAGACTTCCGACAACGGTTTGTTCAGAAAAGGGTGAACAATATCAAAGAATTTAATAATTTGAAAAGAAATGTTTTATTTGGAATAAATATATTTGAAGCAAATTATGATGACAATAAAATTATTTCTAAATTATTATTTTAGATCATACTGATAGCAAGCGAATAACGCTAAGATGAAGTTATCTTGCTCTATAAAATGTATGCTTTTTCACGAATTCTAAGTTATGACTGCAAGTGGTCTTGTGGGTTGAGGCATGGCATGACTGAAGAAACTAACTGAAGGAAGAACTTTATGGGTTTATACTCGGATAATTCTCTTAACCGGTATCATTCAGAAATTCTTAGAATAATGTGCGCTTTAGCAACAAATTGCTGGCTGTGGTCGAACAGAATACTTGAGATTTTCCTCCACACAAATCACAGATGTAAGTCAGTTTCCCTTGAAAGTCCTCCTGGAAGGCACCCTGTATATTAGAACTAAGTCAAACTTGTAACTCAAGTATTCCAAGGTCACTTTGACCAACAGTAGTTGCCATACTTTCCATTTGTTATGAGTTCTCGACTTTGGCTAAATATGCTATGCTGCACAGAGGGAAATTAGAACCTCAACAGTTGAAGGTCGTCGAGGATTTGGGACCTGAGGGTCGCGGGTTTGAGACTCGATTACATCCCAGATCCACTTCTTTAAATCCTGTGGGGAATCCTCCTACTGGTTTGATACTTAATGTTCCAACCTGTTCCAACCCAGCATATTCGCAAGGGTGTAAGGCATAGTGATGAAAGTACGAGTGTCGATCATGGTACTATTGGTAAGCAAAACGAGGAAGTAATGTCACTGCAGCTGGTAGAAAGAAATGTCGTTTCATGAGTTTATTTTATTTTTTTTGTCATCTGACCAAGGATCAAAATTATGAAACTCGCCCTATAAAAACAATCATGTAGCTTCTATCTGGGACGTTAATATAGCTAAATTAATCTGCGTTCAACATAAAATGATCAGTATATCGAAGCTTGAATGTAAAACTTTGTGCAGAAGTAATTCCAGAAATTAAAAGAGAACAAAAAAGTTTATGTAGAGAGGATCTAAAATAAATTTCATGGATTATTTATTCGAACCACATTTTAGAAAAGTTGTATCTTTAAATATTTAAGGCGTAATTATGTGCAAAGGACTTGCATAAAACGAAGAAAATAATATAAAAAGTCCAAACTTCATTATTTAGCCAAAAACTTTAAGTTCAATATAAATTAAGTGGTGGAGTTTAGCATACGCAAAGTTTTGGCCAAATGACTTTGCTTTATTACAGTCTTAGAAAACAATTTTCTGTGATCGCTACATTTTTCTTTACACTCTTTGCGATAATAATAACATGTTTTGTAAAAGTTTAACAATTTTATGTGCAATGCTGTCGGGGGCGTTTAAAAATTTTCGTAATCTGAAAATGGCATGAATATTTTATGGCAAAATAGATCGACATAATTCATACATCATGCTTGGGGCTGTATGTATAAGAAGCATTTAATCAAGCTAATAAATGAATTTATTAATTGCAAAAGCTTAATTTTATAAAAAGTATAGAAACAACATTAGCAATAGAAACCTCTTGAAACCTCTAATTAAAAGCAGTACATATTTTGTTTCAGAAATGAGACAACAAAAGATTATGCTTCGATGTCTAACGTATATTTTAATTCTGTTATATAAGTGAAAATTCCAAATAATTAGTAGTATAATCCATTCCTTAAAATAATACGCTTAATTAATGCTCAAGACATGCATATCGAATTCGCCTTGCTAATTTAATTTAAGAATATATTGAATGTATTGTAGGATAAAGACTTAACATAACTGCAAAACGTTGCCATCATACTGTTAAATGTAGACGACATACATAGCTACATTTGCCTTAATGTAATAAAATTTTAAATACTAAGAAACAATTCTTTCAAATAAAGTGATTAAATTAAATTTTTCTTCAAAACTGTTATTGCATTGACGGGAATGTTTGCATTTTTAGATTTATTGCTATATATATACTTCACGAAGCTGAAAGTAACATTAAAATAAATACAGTTTCAGTCAATAACTTCGTCAGAGTCACACATTTTAACACATTGATAACAGAAGACGCAATTGGCGTCTTTCGTTATACACCTGTGTGCGATGGCAGACACTCATTCACTTCTTTTTACAATTAATGAATTCATAAGAAATGAGGGCTATATGCGTTTTACAGTATACAGTCATCATGGTGTTAAGATGGATGAAAGGATTGCTGTAACTGGTTATAAAAGGCCATGGCACCTTCATTTTTTTGTGCTATCTTTGTATTTATGCTGTGTCTGTCTGTTCCTTGTACGCGCGTGAGCTGACCGCCTACAGGGCAGCCCGCTGGAAATAGAGCTGCGAAATTTGGTGGCACAAAGTTATTTCGGAGGGTGTGAATGTGCACCTAGGAGCCTTTTTTATTTTAATTAATTTAAAATTAAAAGAAATTTTGTCGCTTCTCCTTTATAACTTCCGAAAACATTATAGTCAACGTGGATCGCTTTTCACCATGATCTAATTAAGTCCTTTATGGTAATTTGTCGAAATAAACAATTTCCGTCTGATTTCCAAAATTTCGAAAACTGATTGGAATATTCAAACTTTTTGAATAACCAATAGATTTCTCTCATGTGAGAATAATTCGCATTACTCACACATTCAATTTCACCCTGCTGGATTTGCTTCATGTGAAATTAATTCATATTATTCACACATATATTCATCTACGCTTTTCCTATCATTATAGATGCCGGAAAGCACTCAGGAATCGTCAATCACCCTATTCCCCTCGAAAACATCCCGCTGCTAAGCACCAAGTTCGAGAACTGTCCTCGAAGCGTGAAGACCAACCGCTAAAAACGGGCGAGAGAAATCCCCGTCGCGGGTCTAATCCATTCTAAATTGATTAAACTCTTCCACCCCTCGATGCTTAACTGTGACCGCCTCTCTCGTGTCCCGAACATGCCGATTTTGCTAAGGCCTCTGAAACCCGATCATGTTTCACTTACTCTTTAAAACTTCATAAATATTTATCGCAGGGAAAAGCGGGATTGGTAATTGAGGAGGCACAGTCACAGTTAGCGGCATCCATCATTTAACCGCTGACAGACTGAGTCGCGCCTGGTTGCATCCAGGAACCTCTTCTTCGACAGAATGTCGTCTGCTACAGAAGTGATAAATGTTGGGACAGGGATAGGTGAAGTCAGGAATATCTCGTTTTGAATTGCCACCCGTTTCTGTTTTGACGGGAAAACGATTTTTCCACACCCCCTTTCTTTCTTTTTTTGTGCTGTATGGATACAAAAAGAGTTCCACTGCGAAAACCTTTTGCATTTCAATTTTTAATGTTGTTCTGCTTTGAAAATCCATCAATAAATTTAAATACGGTATCCTAGTTTCTGCTAAATGATCCATTCAATATTTTATATTGATGAATGGAAGGCTTAGCTGTTTATTTTGATTTTTTATACTAAAAATATATTCAATGTATATAGATACTAATTTCTGCAAATATTTTGGAAAATATTCTATAATTATGATTTTATTAAGTTAATTTTATGTATTACCACTCCCCAGTTTATAGTAAGAAGAGTTTCTTAGTGAATAATTACAAATGAAAATCAAAAAAATGTTTGAGTAATTTATATAAATTCGAAACTCTATTGCAGCTTATTTCTTGAAGTAGCCGTTCTTTAAAAATACAGTAATACATTTAAATACAACATGCTGATTTCAGTTTAATGATCCACTCGGAACAGAGTTTGCTGAATCGGAGGTTTTACTGGTTCTCCAAATTTTTTACATTAAAACTAATCAATGTATTCTGATACGGTTTTGAGAAAATATTATCATTTTTTTGTAGTTTAGCCTTTATTGATTAAGTATACAGGTTGTCAGAGAATTGTTGGACACATTTCAAAAATTAATAAAAACAATTAATGTTTCAACTACGTTTTTTTGTTTTAATGAGAGCGCATTAAAAAATTTTTTTTCAGATGAGTTACACGCCGTTGCGGTGGTCTATGGGGTCGTAAATGATTGGAAATCAAAAAGTTGTTTGGAGCCATTATCTGCGAAAATATTAAAACTGGGAGAAAAATTTTTTTAATGTATTTGTAGGGAATTTTACTCTCTTTAATTTGCTAATTCACATGCAATTTCAAAACCGAAGAGTTTTCGAAATATTAAAGAAAACCTAAAAAAAGAAACTAGAAAACGCGCATCGGCTTCTGGTGATGAATAGCCATTGCGAATGGAAATCTGTCACCGGTGACTGACACTCAACTCTCTGATTAGATGACCCCTTCTCTACTATAGTTAAGAGATAGCAAAACAGACGCACCTCACATTCAGTGTTATTTTTTCTTGCCACAACGTCCGTAGCTGATAAGCACCCATGAATTATATTAAAATCCATTATCAAAGAGTGATAATGGATTCTAATATAAACTCTCTCATATTAATGACTTTTAAGATATACTGTATTTCGAATCACAAAAGAGTCTAATGAGGGCACATTCAAAGAGACATTATTGAAATCAATGGGATTCCAATTATTCTTTCAAATTCAATATTTGTGAATGGAGCTATGCAAAATACTTTCTTTTTAACAAAATATATGCGAATACTCAAAATTATTCATGGAATTTTAGTTGTATAAAATAATTTTACCACGCTTAGATGATGAGTTTTAGCGGAGGCGAAAACAGCAAGTCTTGAAAACAAGACGCTGAAAGAAACGAAAAAACGAAGTATTTTAAATCAGCCAAAAGTGTCCTGTTCATAATATGCACTTTCGATGGCATATTGTTTGCTTGCTGTACTGCTGAAACAGCATTTCAAAATCTGTTATATGAACGCCTCAGGTGCACTTCTATTTTCTTTATAAACACGCATGCAAAGATGCAATTTCACATCTTAACTATATATAATAAAATATTTAACTATATATATTTAACTAAGTTCACTATAACTTCAACTTGCCAGACTAATGTTTAAATAAACTAGTCACAAATTACTACATAAAAATCATTCCATTAAAAATTAAATTAAAAATGTATCCTAACGAAAACAGGCTTTGAATAAATTGTAAGAAACATATGAAAATCGCTGTTTTTGTAATGAGACAGTTCACCGACAAATAAACGACTACACGATGTTTAGATTTTGTTTCTTTATTATACTAATTTTTTTATCCTCTTTTCCTCTCCAGAATTTCTTTCATAACCAAGCACTATAATTAGATAATTTAATCATAATTTCCGTGAAATCTGCCTCCTCTGAAACACTAAAATGCTATCTTTTTAGACTTTCTTTTTTTTAAGTCTGAACTGTTTTATCTACAAAGACTTGAAACAAAACCCTGAGGGCCTTTGGGACAATCTTAAGACAAAGAAAACAGTATAACTAATTTTTTGTTTTTAGATTAAATAATTTTTAAGCCTGTTTATGCAATTTTTGTTTCAAGTTTAATTAAAAAATTAAAGAAAAGAAAGGAAAGAAGTTGCCTTATTCTTTCAAGAAAGTTCTTCGGGTTTTTCAAAGGAGAACGCAGCTTTATATTGTGTAAATAATTTCACCTCTTCATTACTAGGAAGCTGTGTTTCTTTTTGAATACAAAGTTGTATTTGCATTCTAAGAATGTGTTTAGATGATTTTAATTAAAGTGAAATCCATTTGAATAACACATTTCATACATACTCAGTGCTGTGCCAATTTTTTATGCATCTTTATTTTGCTCTTAATTTTCACTCATTTCTTTGCAGCGAAATGAGAAAAGAATTGCGTTCTTTTGCATAAAAAGAAAAATGGAAACCTTTCGCGAATTTTAAAACCGGATGGAAAAATAATTCTGAATTCGAATAGGCCTTTTTGTTCTCTATTTACTCTCGGATACTTATTGACTTTTTCATTCCATTTTCTTATATTTACAATTAATCTTTTTCTTCTTTTGGCACGCTTTTCATTGTAGCGATTTGCATAATGCATCAATTATTATTCGAATACAATTTTTAAAATCAAACAAAAAAAATGGAAATTTAATATTCGTTAAGAATTCTTTCAAAGAAAAATGTTTCTTTTCTGTAACGTTTTCTTTAAAAGGTAATAACCTTAATCTTAAGTACATAGAGAATACATATCGTGTCGTACTGTTTTGGAAGTTTTCGAAAGGAAAAAATTTCTTTTGTTAATGTGCTAGTAATTAAATTTATGAGTTCATTCCTTGTTTCATATTATATGCATTTAATTGCATTTCTTTGTCATTTTCTAATTATTTTAATTATAACATTCGTGTCGCATAAGTTTAACTTCCTTAGTTTTCTCGATAATGGATGAAAAAAGCTATTTTTCGAAAACTTCATAAAACGATTTAATTTATTTAGCATTTGTCTTTATTTTCTTAAGATTTGAAAACAGTTTTCAAAATTGAGCTTGTTGTGTTGTTTTCACATGGAATAAGGAAAGTGAATGTTAGGAAAAATTGTTATTGCTTTCTGGCAGATGACGTTCATTGTACATCAAAATCTATTTATTTAAGTAGGAAACTGTTATTTTGACATACATATTGTGAAGTAAAATTTCATAATAAATTTAAAGCAACAACTAAGAAAATACAAAAACAACACAGTGAAATATGCGTATAACGATAAACCTGCTCATAAAGATATTTTCTTTGGTCCCGACGGAATTCCTATTTACTAAATATATTTTCAACCTGCCTACACTAATCAATTCTTAGACGTACCTGACTATAACGATAATTTTACTTCTTTAGAAAAAGACACCCATGGTCATGGATTTAAGAAAACAGGGGAATCGGGTAGAGGGGCTGGAATCAGGGGGGCCGTAGCAATTGGAATATGTAAAATTGTTTGCTTCCTCTGCCTTCTGGAGGGCACTAACATGTTCATTCACATTTAGCACTTTGAACTGACTACTTGCTCCTTGAAATTTGCTTTAGATGTGTTATCATCTTGAATCTAGGAGGGAACACATTGAAACATTGACCTTTGAAGAAAAGCCACAAGTATTTTCGGGCGTCTATCAAGAATTAAAGCAAGTTGATGCTTCTAAAAACATGGCATTTTTTAGTCCACGATAGCTATATTTTGAAAGAAAACACACTGAAGATTCTGTGGAAAAAATTAAAGTAGAGAGCAAACGGATATGATTTTTAGGTGCTGTAAATGACGATGCTGACAAAAATTGCAACTAAAATTTTCATTTTGAAATTGTTAAAAAAGTTAAATATATAATCTTTTAACAATATATAAAATTGTGTATTTTATATGTTTATAAAATACAATTTAATAACAGCGATTATTTTTAAGATGAATCAATAAGCGCGATAAAATATGTTAATATATTAATACATGCCCACGCATGTAAACATTGGATGAGCAAATATTCACACTGTCTATATCTATAACAATATATTTCCTATGTCCCTACTGGAAAATCTCGTTATAGACGGGTTTCACTACACAGGGTGTCCACTGAAGTCCTAAACGCACATTTGTTTGATCGAGATGTTCCGAAGCTGTGACGTAACAGCTCGCGAAAACAGGAGAAAATATCATCTTTTGAACAATAAACGTTGACCCGATGGCGTAGTCGTAAACGCAGGCATTTCGAACACCGAAAATAAAAGCATCTGCTGATAACTAATTGTTCTGTTTTCTTTCTAACGCTTTGCTGGAGTAAGATTGTTGGAAATCGCGGTCAAAACAAATGCGCGTTTCGTTCTTAGCATAATTGCGCCCAAGGTATCGTTTTGTACTAAATAGAAAGCTCTCTACAATTGTGTAATCCACTTTTTTCCCGTATCTTGTACCATTTTCGAGATAGGAAAGCTAACTCCGTTGTTTGCCGCCAGGTGGCGCTGTAACCAATCTAACCGTGTAGCGCATGGTCACTTTACTATACCTTGACACCACGTTTGTGGCAATAATTGTCGCCGTTCTCAAGTTGTAGCTTGACACCACGTTTGTGGCAATAATTGTCGCCGTTCTCAAGTTGATGTGAGGTAGAAGGTCTTTAGTGGACACCCTGTATACAAAATTAATTCAGATTCGTTACTATTTCTAGTTTAGAATTGTGGGAATAAATACATTAGATGCTATTTTCCTTTCGATGTGTGTATAGATGATGCACAACACTAAGCAAAGTATTACTTCTGTTAAATGAATCAACTTTATGCTTTAAAATTTATTATTGGGCCGCGGTGGCCAAGTGGTAAAGTCTCTGTCTTCGTGACCGTAGGGTTCTAGTTTCGAAACCAGATCCCGCTGAAGATTCACCGTATACCGAGCCTGTGTCACGTTAAATCATACGTGATGACCAAACCTCCTCCCACTGGTGTGTTGTCGAGGTTTGGAAAGGGGGTACCAGCTCAGGTTTCTCTTTGTCATCTGACCGAAGTTCAAAATTACGAAGTACGCCCCAAAAGAGCTCTCATGTTGCTTCAAAATGGGAAGCAATATAACTAAACCAAAAAAAGTTAGTTCTTAAAATTAGAACTACGAATGTTCATCTCGAATCACATGCACAGATGTGTGCTATATTTCAATTAGAAATCGTCATTTATTTTTTACGATGAGAAATACTATGATTTTTCCCAGAATCTCTATTTCATGAGGGCCCAAAATTATAATGGAATAGTAAGTAATTTGATATTGTGATTGCCAAGGTAAATTCCAGGAAAGCAAATAGATACGAAGGGGAGAACTGTTCAGTTTTGTCCTGACAAACCGGAAAACCCGTTAGTTTAGCTTCAAATGTAAATAATTCAATATGACAACTGATAAAGCGAAGAAATTGTCGTTTCTTCTTGAAAATGGTTATTTCGAAGAGAAGTTATCTTCCAGGGCTTCGTTTGAAGTAACAAATATACTTCAAGAGATTGACATCTATTCTTTTTTAGATGAATTAATTTTTTTTTCATTAGAACTACTTCAATAATTCTAGGCTGAATGAAAGCAGTCTCGATCGAAAGTTTTAAGACTATAATAAAGTGTACACCATAATAAAGTATTTTACTGTACATGATACGACTGTACCTTCTTTATTCAACATTTTTGTTCCTTTCTATTGCATGTTGTTGCTCTTTCATACGTGATGAATCTTCTTCAGTATGATGTCAAATACCAGCAATTTGCACATTCTTTATATAATTCACTAGTTGATACCCGCGACTTTGTTCGCAAAGTAGAATTTTAGGGAACTTTTGTATTTCCGCATTCTTCAAGGTATTATTGTACCATTACCTCTTCATATACAACGTTCTTGGCTTTTCCTTCTGGCTGTAGGATGATACGGCTACCAGATGAACGACTCTGGAGCACATTTGAAAACATCTTCAAAAATTAATTAAAATTAAATAGAATGTCGCCTGGAAATTAAATTGGTACAATTGAAAAACTAATTTTTCAACTTTAAGATTATGTTAAAATTATTTTTGTGCGATAATATGCTCCGCAGTTATTGCGGAAAACTTTAAAATGTAAGGTAGTGTTCAATTAATTGAAATTCTAATTAAAATTTCGAAAAGTCCTTTCTTAATGAGCACCTGCTCCCCAAGATTTAACCACCATCCAAATTTCAAGCTTCTAGTCCCAGTCGTTTGGGAGATTCGTTGATGAGTCAGTGAATGAATTTCTCTCTTATATATAGAGAGTCCTCATATTCTCTTTAATGCGTTTCATATTACGTTGTCGCTATTTTATGCATAAGTTCTTTCATGCCATGTAACACGCGATGAGTTAACAGGTTCCGTATTCATTATATTCTCCATATTCCAATTTAATTTCTGTTACTGATTCATACATAGTGAGCTCTTTCATACGACATGATTTCGTCTTTTCATCCGAATCGAGTCAACACATTCTTCGTAAAATGAATTCCTCATACTCTCCTTGTTCATATTAATTTTCCGCTGTTACTTTTTCATACATGACGATATACATGATGAATATCCATATTCTTTATGCAATGTATTCTTCACATTCATCTTATTCCTTTTCATCTTACATTGCCGTGGTCGATTCAGGTCTTCAACGGCATGATGAAATGCGAGGTATACGCAAGATGAAATCTTTTTAATCTCGTCTCCTTATTCACTTGAGGGCAGGACAGGAAACCTGATCATCCTAAGAAAATGTTTTCTGAAGTTGTTTGCCTAAATACTATGTTGCATTTATGAAAATCTTGACAGAAAATTTTGTGGCAATCCGCTGCTTTTTATATATGGCATAATTTGTGTCAAGCATCCTGAAAAGCAAAGTTTATCAGATATTTTTAGTAACTCTCTGCTTAAATTTCAGACTATACCTTTGTGACTCTATCGGTAAAATAAACATTTCCGAATATCTATTCTTTTTGAGGACTATAATCGCATAACGTCGTCGTTCGAACAGAAGTCACTAAGTCTACAGAAAGATTTTAATGACTACTGCAATCAATTAGAATTTGTAGTTACTTATTTCGTGATAGAAACATGTTATCTAAAAATCAGTAAGTCAACCTTAAGAGCTAAAAATCTGTAAAATACGTTTTACTATTTATCATAACGACTCAAAATTAATTAAATTTAAACTGACCACATGTCGAAACTGCAACTGTAGTTTTTCACTTAGTGGCTTTTAGCTGAACGACGACGATATACATGTAATGATTTAGCAATTTAATCCTCTTTAAATTAATTCTATTTAAAGCCATTGCCTTTTCAGTTTCTTCTACTTTAATCTTAGAGAACTGCCTTTCTACTTTAACTTCCAGTGCCACGGGTCTTTTTCGGGGAGTCCCCTTCTCCCAAGTATTTAAGCTCTCTGTGTATTGTTAACGTTCTCTGTTTTTTAAACATGTAACCTGCTTGCTAAAACGCGCCGCTTCGCACATAACTCTTCAATTCTGATCATGGATGTTTTTGGAAATACGATTATGTTATCTAATTAAATTAACCTGTATTATCATCTTTAAAATAGATAAATCGAAATTGGAATAAAGTATTGATGTGAGCAACTACAGCCTTCTTATTCAAGATGTTTTTTTACACCTCAACTAAAGCATGATGTTACATAGAGATATGGGTGGTATTTTGCTATAAATGAAATTTTTTTACGTTTATCACTCAGGTTATTAATATATATTAAACAGTAATTATTCGTTTTTTGCATTTTAGATTCAATTCATTAATTTTAAATATCTACAGTAAAATTTTAAGATATATTTCATAGAATGGGAGTTAGTTTTATATCAGACGCCTTTTGTCGAATAAGCTTGTCTTTCTAAATAAAGATCTGTAATGGTTAAACTCCTTTAGAATAAATTTTCCTTTTATACCCAAGCTAAGCATTATTTCGCTACAGTCACGAAAGGTTAACTTTTGAAAATCTTATAGCAATGAAGCGTTAACTAATTTACCAAACTTTTCCTATGATGAAGCATCAGAATAATTCAGCTACGTCAGCTTGCCCTTCTAAGCCAAGACATAGTTGAAACCAAAGAATTTAACGTCGCAAATTCCCTTCTTTAGAATTCCATAATAGAAATTTTTCGAATAGTTGCAAAATATGCACCGATATTTGCTTTAAAGCAATAAAACTTTTCTTTGTAAAAGCTTAGCAGTTTTAACTTTTCTTTAAATAAAATTAAATCATGGAAAAAGCAAATAAACTAGTGTTATGATGGTATATA
>BGPR01046695.1:0-11977 GCA_013235015.1 Araneus ventricosus
GCCCCCTACTACTGTGGAACTTACCTCACCTGGATTGCTGGGGCTTTACACCTTCCCCTCATCGCCTGGTGGTTGAGGGATTGGATATGGATCGAATTTGTTCTTATCCTGCCCAGTGTCGTCGTTTTAGCAACTTGGTGGTAGGATTCCTTTACAATACACAGATATAAGAATTTCTTACTTTTATTCCAAAAAATGTAGGTCGATTCAAATCTATCCTCCTAATTATCGTAGGATTATAATGTTTTAGGTTTGATATTCTTATGTCTTTATATTATTTTCAAAAATTTCCCCATAATTATAGAGCACCGATTGCACGCAAAAATGTTTCTGATAGCGTTTCAACTCGTGTGTTTGAATGCAATAACAATGAAAAGTATTGTTGTAAACTATACTTAAAAATATTTTTGAAATTTTAATTAAAATTAGACGAAATTTGTATCACTGAAAGTTTAATGCTTTACTTTTTACTGTGGTTAAAAATAGTTGTTACGCATTGGCATTGTGCCCCGATGTTATTGAGGGCAAACATTGCAATTTCGATTAATTTTTAATTAAAACTCTGATTAAAATTTGTAAAACCCTTTGATTGTGAGCACCTACTGCCCTGAAAGTAACTACCTGCTACCTGCTATAGCTGTAGATCCTAGAAGTCTGTCCTTTAGGCTATTTTCAACAATTTTTGTATCATGCATTTCAGATAGTATGCCATCATTTAAACATTATTTTGTTAAAACGAATTTCTTGATTTTTTTGTCGTATGTATAGTTCCTCAAAAGTTCTTTCACACAATTTAAATGTTGTTCCGGCAAACTTCATTCTTCTAACCAAGTCGTTTTCAATATTTTTGCACTTTTAGCGTCCAGGTAATAGCGAAATTGGCAAGCATTTACTGTTCCTTAAACATCGATAGACTACCGATACTACCGAAGCCAAGTCAATAGTATCGAGTTCTCGCAACTATCAACTGAAACAATCTACAGTATCGACTTTCACAAAGCTATCGATAGTTTTCTCCCAGACAATTTTATCGATAGACGCATTTTCAATCGATAGTTTTAAAACTATCGACTGGAACTATCGGGAACAATCGGCTGGAACTATCGATAGTTTCAAAACTATCAACAGAAACAATCGACTGGAACTATTGATAGCAACGATAGTTTCTAAATTATAGACTGGAAAAACACGTATCGATAGTTTTGAAACAATTGATATTATCGATATTTTCAGTCGATAGCTGGAAAAACTATCGACTGAACTATCGATGTTTAAGGGACACTAGCAGCATTATCATGTCTTGCACCTGGACCATTATAATATACCTACATCAGAGATATACTAATAATTTGACGGTTGTCGAAAATAATGGCTTTCTGTAGATTTTATGGTTTTTGTAACCATAACTGTACTGAACAATAGGTTAAAAATAAACATTAAAAGAAAGCTTAAAAATTAAAAGTAGTGCATTTAAAATTCTACGAAATTAGTGTATATACAAACCTTCATTTATGTTGAACTTTTACCGTTTTGTAATATTATATTTTGAATTCAACCAATGCATTGCTTTTTAACTGAAGGGTAAAACTTTTTGTATTCTTTGAGTTTATATATAAAATCAATAAATAAATATAAAAACAAATAAATAAACATATTAGATAATTTTATAGATAAAAAAAGTTACTTTCATATAGAATTCTGTTTTGTAAGTAATGATTTATTCATTGAAACGTATTAATAAGCCAATATTTTGAATTGTTTCCTTTATCTAACTTTTCCTTCCTTTACTTGATAACTTTTAACGATCATTGTCCGTTGTAGGCTATTACCCGAATCTCCTCGATGGCTTCTAACTCAGGGGAAAACAGAAGAAGCTCTCAAGATTTTGTCAAAAGCTGCAAAAAGAAATGGATTGGAGATTTCCGATATTAAATTGAAAGAAATGGTGATCAAGTTAAAACAGGTACACTTAAAATATTTTGGGAAAATTTTGCCATAAAAGAATCATTAAATTTCTAGTTAAGTTTGGTTAGTGAAATATTCAATAAATATTCAATTGGCATTATTTATGCTTTTTATGAGGTTGATTAGACTTCATTCTTGGTAATCTTTTTGCATACTTTGTAATTCTCATAAATGTCATTTACGAATAAATTTTTCTTCAAAATTTTTCATTTCAAAGGAAAGATTCATAAATTGCATTGTAAATGTCAAATGAATCTCTTAAAAGTATTTCGCACAAATATCTATTAATAGTCACGATTTCTAATATCAAGTTAAAATGGCGCTTCATAAAAAATATTCAGATCGCCTTATTAGTAAAAATTTAGTATGATAAATTTAAATAAATTATGTGGATTTCGGAACTAAAGAGAGCTTAGAATGATGGGCACTAGAATAATTATGTGGATTTCGGAACTAAAGAGAGCTTAGAATGATGCGCACTAGAATAATTATGTGGATTTCGGAACTAAAGAGAGCTTAGACTGATGGACACCAGAATAATTATGCGGATTTCGGAACTAAAGAGAGCTTAGAATGATGGGCACTAGAATAGTTATCTTCAAAATGATGCATTTTTTCTGATGCGTTCAACATCCTCGGACTAGTCTAGCGGGGCGGACCTGTGGCAATTTTGAGTTCCTTATGCGACCTTACCAGCTATTTACAATTTGCATTGAAATAATATACTTGTCTGTAATACAATAATAATTAAAGAACGATAACCTTTTAGATTCTGCTCGTGCGGTCTCTGGCGCAAATGCCGAAATTTAAAGATGCCTTTCAGTGCAAAAAAATTCCACATTCCTGGGCTAGTCTGTTTCTGTATCTTTTGCTGCATCCATCGATGGAATATATTTTAATCAATCGAACATTTTATTCATGTTCATGTAGCTTCAAGAGGAAATAATCCTTTTAAACACAAAAGAAGAAAAATGGTTTGTTTCCATTTAGTCTCAAGGCCATGGTGGTTTGTTGCTAAGGTCACGGCTTTGGTAACTGAGAATCGCGAAGTGTCACCGAAGTTTCTCTGTGTATGTGGATTTTGGTCTTGTCCATCTCACTTATTAGCTTGTCTCACTTATTTGCTTATATTTGAATGTTCATAATCCGCTCTAATAGGTATTTCTATTTATCTATCACGTGTATGTCAAAGCGTGTATGCTACAAAAGTATGATTAAAAAACAAACGGTCAAACTCGCGGTTCACAACGAATAAATTTTGGTCCGTAAATTGTAAGAATACCTTTTATAAAAATTATCATTGTAAGATATTTAGAGATTTCAATCTTATGAAACCAAATTCTGTATTGATATTCTCGAATGGTGACATTCTCTTTATGTATAATATCGTACTATTCACTGAAGATAGAGAACAAAATGAAATTCCAGTTTCGTTCTCAGATCTGAAATCAATATAAATTTATAAAAGAAAAATTTCTAGGTAATTTTCTGCAATTATGAAAGGAAATTTCTCTTTAAAGATCCAAAATTGCTGCTGTTTCTATTTGTTCGGCTATGAAGATGGGGGCTACATTTCTCTAAAAGAAAGAAAGATCTTAACACTTATAATAACTTTACATAACTTTTTACTGTATACTAAGACAAAAAATCACTATATTTTTAATTGAATTATGATTCACATGTTCTTTTATTATTTTTTGTGGCCCTCAGAAGCTGCCATTGCATAGTTGTGGCTTGCTTGCTAACCTTTTAATTTGTAATGCGCGTTGTAAACTGTTATTTTTTTTCTCATTGAATTTTGACTACCCATTACATGAGAAGAAATTCCGCTACTATTTTAGAGTTTATTTTGTTCATGATCAGCATCTTCTGTCCCACTGATCATAAATAATCTTACGATCAGTGGGACAGTCATAAGTAACTTTCTTCATAGCTTATTGTTGCACTCATCTTAGATGTAACAGGACCAGGGTGGCCTGATGGTTAGGCCTCGGGTTCGGAACCAGAGGATTCCAGATCCGAAACTCAGTTCCATCTTGTATGACAGTCTATTGCATTTGAATTTTACACATTAAAATGAAATTTCACATGTGCAGCGCAGAGGCTTGTAGAGGTTGTGTCAGGTGTTGGGTTCTTCATCTGACCACAGTTTAGAACAACAAGGACCATACCAAAATAGCTCTCGTGTTGTTTCAAAACAACGTTTATATAACTAAACTAAATTTCGACTTAGATGTAACTTCAAAAAAGGGCTAAAACCAAAACAATCTAAACTTGTTCTGCTAATAGAGAGAAAAAAGAAATGGGCATAACAAAACTTTAAAATCAATCAAAAAGCCAAATTCGGCTCTTAATTTAGAACTCGAAAATTCATTAATTCTGATTTTAGGTAGATTCCTTATAGAAACTCTACCTATTACAATGGTTCTCATGACAAGACTTCAAGAAAATTTCTGCAGATTTTCATAGATCATGACCCTTAGAACCGAAAACCACCCCTAGTTCAGAAGTTTATATATATATTGTGACAAAATCGTCTTGTGGGTGTGCGTGAATGCAGTCCAATAAGCAGGATTACAAAAATAAAGCTCTTTATTTTATAGGTATTCTAAGCACAGAAACGTAACACAAGTATTAAAACAGTACTTGTAAAAATTCACAACAGAGATTACCGTTAAATCTCAACACAGCGCTCAAAGGTTTCCTATTAGCTCACCAGCTTGCTTGTAGATCAAGATCCAACTGACCCTTTTTGGCTTGAGAGCTTCCCTTTATACTTTTCAACAGGAAGTGACTTCATTACGTAGGAAGTGACGTAATCTCTAGAAAGTTCATGAAACCAGTAGAAATAGGTGGAAAGTTTGAGGTCCTTCTAGAAAATTCCCTTTGACGCCAAAGTCGCCAACTTTGCCGCCAAGTCGCCAAATTTATCGCCAAGTCGCCAAGTTTGTCGCCAAGTCTAGCATCTCAGGGAAACGACTTTATAGCTTTGTAACAATATATACAAGGTGCGACCAATAGCTGGGGTGAATCACCCCTCCATCGAAAATGGGAACAACCCAATTTTCAGAAAAACCTTCATCGTGTTCTATAATATTCATTTAACAGTAGTTTCGTGGTTTTGTCCGCCTGTGAGCCATGATATATTTATTATGAACTTTTGTCTGTGCGGTGGTTTTGCTGCGTGTCATGGAGCAGAGAATCAATTTGAATTTTTTGTACAAATTTGTTGAAAAGTTAAGGGTAAAGACACTGTTGATAATTTTTTTTCTTGACTGTCAAGACATGATCCACAAGGACTTTTTTCTACAGGTCAAATTGTTAACAATGCGTTTTTCTGCGAGATGCTCAAACGTCTCTTGGCTCGTATTCGTTGTGTAGCAACCTGGCTCTTGGTTTCTCTTGTACAATAATGAAGCTGTTTCTAGCTCAACACCGGGTTACTGAACTGTCGCACCTACCATATTCTACTGGCCTGTAACGACCGGACATTTGCCTTTTTCCTAAACTTAAAAGTGGCTCTAAAAGGGCGAAGATTTACAGACATTACGCGTATTCAAATTGCCGCGACACGGGAACTGAAAGCTGTACCTGTAGAGGAGTTTTCAAGAGATTTCGACTATGTGTACACATGTTGTCAGAGGTGCAAAGAGTACGACGGGCACTATTTTAAAGACTTGCAAACTGTTTCCATGTGAGGCCTACTCAATGTTAGACGTATTTCATCATTCACCTTACTTATTGGTCACACCTTGTGTAACTAGAGTAATTTGATTAGATTTTAACTATAGCGGATATGTTTTAAGGAAGGTGAAAATCTCTGTCTAGTTCCTAGAAGGGTTACCCAGCTTAAATGGGGTGGAAATGATGGAAGGTAAAAACTTTCATTTCCTCGTAATTCATTTATGATTGAAGATAGAAAGAAAATTCAAATTAGGCGAATTGTCGCCTTTTCAGAGAAAACAACTTTTGCACTGAAAGTTTTTTGATATCTACAATTACTTAGAAGTTATGAGCTGAAAAGTGATTTTTTTACCTTCCCGAATGCGAAAATTAAACTGCATGCGAAAACATGCATGGTGTCACATGCATAGTTTAAAATGCGGTTCAATTTTCATGCGAAAATAAAACTGCATTTTAAACCATGCATGTGACACCTCGTTTGAAAGTTCTCGTCATTTACATTTTCATCCACACGCTTTCATTTTTGAAACTATAATCCTAATGAAAATAGACGAAATGTTTTTTTTTTCTTTATAATTCCAGAGAAAAGACGGAATTTTTAAGAAATAAATTCATGATTAATTTGCAGAAAATTTCAATTAACTTGGTTTAAAAGATTTTTTTCGATATTTGATAAAGATTTTTCTAACACAATTAAATATTAGTTCTTTATTTTTGAATTGTATAAAAACGCAACGTGTCAAAATTACATTTTTAAAAAATTCTTATTGAAATGTTTCTGTCAGTAATTTTGCATGTCAAATTTATTTATTTTACTAAGACTTGTTTATGAAATAGTTTAAGTTCTTAAAATGATAATTTCGATACATACTTATTAACATTTTGACAATAGTTCTTAAGTTTCGTCAAGATCTTACTAACCCATTATTTACCGTTGGAGTGGAACTTTTATCTTTGATTGTATAACACAAATGTTGACATGGCTGCTATAAAAATTATATCTCAATTTTTAAAAAATTCCAATTAAAAATAAAATTTATTAATTAATTTTAATTAAAAAATTCAAAACAGTGTTAGTTTCTATATTTAATTCGCGTTATCATATTAATGCAATTTTTTTTTGAAAAAGTAAAATAATATGATTTTGGCACTTATTGTGTTAAGTCGCTTAATACTTTAAGGCGTACGTTTGTTCGTCGCTTATTACTTTTTTCTGATCTTAAAGCAAAGAAATGTTGATATTGAAAAACAAATTAAAAAACTGAAGTTTACCCAATTTTATGAATCTGATAAATAATTTGTAAACGGTCTCTTTTTTTCCAGCCAAATGACACTGAAAATACTGGAATAAACGTTCTGGATTTATTTAAATCTGAATTGAGATTGCGAACCTTCGTGTTGTGGTTCATTTGGTAAGAATTTATGAATATTTTTAAGCTGTATTGAAATGGGAATATTGATACCAATGATTTCAAACTATTCATTTTTCTCTTCATTTGAAAATAGACTTTGATACTTTATTTACTGAATAAAAACATCGAAAGTGAATATATCTTTCATAGTTTTGTATTTTCAGTGATTATTTTCAAAAGTACAAATATACTTTACTGCCAACCTGTATTAAATGAGATGTTAGAAATCAAGATGGATATTCAAGTTGTTATTGCTTACAAATTTTAATTTATTTAGCCGGCTTCACCTAACTACCCAAAATGGTGCACGGCGCATGAAAGCCGGCAGGGAAGATTCACAAAACATACAAGACAAAACATAAAAAACACAGTTTCAAAAACCAAGAACAAACAATATACATACAACATCAGAAAAGAAAAAAAGTCAAAACTAAGACTAAAAACTAAAATTAATATAGAATACATAATAATATTACAATAAGAAATTACAAAGTATTTCAGAGGCACAAGCAATTTTTTTTTCGTGAAGGCAATGTTAATGACTGTATAAATCCATTCGGAAAAAAATAGAATTTATGCTGGCATCTGTTGTCTCTATTAGATACTAAAAACGTACTCTTTCTAACAAAGACTACCGTCTGGGTAAGAAAAAGGATCATAAAAATGTGGGTCCGACGAGAAACCAGCGAACTTGAAAGAATGCAAGGAAAAATTTAGGTATATAAGCACAGAAAAACATTTATTAAACTGTTTACAAATATTTAAAAAAAATTATAGAACTCACTGGTTCTTATTTATCAGACTCCATAATTCGTGCTCAACACATGGAGACTCAAGATGATAACATAGTCAATTTAAACTGCTTTTTTATTTCAGGTGTGCGACCGCTTTTGTCTATTATGGTATATCGTATAATACAAATGAATTGGCCGGCGATCCTTTTGTTAATTTTGCTCTCAGTTTTGCGATGGAAATTCCGGTCACAATTCTGGCGCTAATCGCCATTCAGTACAAAGGTCGCAGGATGTCCCTCGCCGTCAGTCTGTTATTCGCAGGGGTGGCCTGTTTGCTCGTCTATCCCATTCCAGAAGGTAAGAAGTGAAAGATTCTTATCGATATTTTTAAGCTAATTATCTTCATATATTTCAGTTAGATTCCTTGTAGGAATATTGAAAACATTTGTTATAGGAATATTAGGTAGATTCCTTGTTGTCCGAGTGAAGCGAGGTCGCTGTTTTAACTCGAACCTTCAACATTTTGCCTGTCTTTAAATTTGTTTTTACGCAATCACTGCCAAACACGTTGTTCGATTTTCTTCGAATTTGGCAGAAATGTTCCTTGAATTAATGAAAAACGATGCACTGACTTTTATGTTTTGTATGGTTTTTTATGTTTTGAATTCGTTTCAATAGGTTGGCAATTTAACCAATTTCATCGTTTTAGCGAGTCATTGGCCCAATACAATATTTGAATCAATTTTGTAAGGGAGCACATGTAATTGTGTTAAAACTGATTAAAACAAAGATTTCGGCAAATAATTCGCATTGTAAAAAAGATAAAAGAGAGATAAGATATAGTACCAGGTTGAGAGTTGTTTTTTTTGTTTAGTTCTATCTTATTGTTTTCTTTTAGTGAAAGGTTTCTCAATGATTATACCAAACGGTTCATATTATAAAAGGCTGAAGATTATCTGTTATTCGTGTAACTTTTTTTGCATATTTACCATGACAATTTTCATATTGTCGTGATAAATACAAATCTCATTATTTTTTAAGATACTTTTCCCATCTTCACGTGCTTTTGTCACTGTTAAAATTATGATAGTAAAAATTGCTTTCTTGGGAAATTTATGACATATAAAATTTTTATTTTGCTTGATTTTTACAGTATTACTGAAATATTTTATCAAAGTTGCTTCTGCATTTCTTTGTAAAGTTTTTGTATTTGTTTGGAAGTAAAATTTGTGTATAATTTTGATACGTCATATTGTATATCTAGGGGAGAGTGGGTTAAGCCGTGTACTCTTGCTTCTGGCGTTTTTAGTTCTTTTTTCTAGTGGGCAGATACACAGTGGCACTCTACTAGACAAGAAAAAGGAACAGTCATAGTGGCGCATTACAGCGGTTGAATTCACTACATCTGTGAAGGTTTATTTGTGTTAAGACTTCAACTCTCTAATGTTCGTTTGATTTAAATCAATCCTTACTTAATAATCATTACAGTTATAAAAACTATATTTAGTCCAGATTATAAGTTTACTAAGGATTTATACCCTATTAAAGAATAAGGATTTTACTACAATAATTACGGTGTTCTTTTTCGTTTTAAATAACCTCTGCACTCGGGGTAAAACTGGGTACTCCAAGTTTAGTAAGACCAAGACAGTCAGTACTGATGATTCCTCCAATGAAGAGGATAGAAGCACATCAGACGTTGATTTTTCATATTTTAATTATTTATTTTCTAATTTAAATAAATGAGAAGGTATAATTCAACGTAGAAATTGTATTAGCTGGTGTCCACCAGAGCTGCAGTGGCACGAAGGACAAAGACAACTGTTTCCCATGTGAAATTTGTAACTAATATACTTAAATTGTCATTCAAAATAAAAATTCCAGCTACTTTTCCACTGAAAATCGAGTTTTGCTAATTTCCCATAAAGATAACATGTACACTCTTTTTTGAAGAGTTTCAGTCGTTTGAGATCTTTAAAACATTGAAATTAGTTGGGTGGGAAGAGAATGTCTTCATTTTAAGATATAAAGTTAATTAGTTTTCTTATGTTAATTCTTGACAATGGGTTGATGAGGACACTTTTCCACCAGAGATGCTCTAGGTCGTTTGACGGCTTGGTAATATGAAATGAGCTTGTAAGGCAGTAGCTGATTACGAAGTGCAGAGGACTTCACATCTCGCCACAACCACAGCAATAGGTCGTTCTGAGGCTAACTCTCTTAAGGTAATTAGGGAAAGGGACATGTCCCGTGGCAAATATGATTTCTGGTCTTTTCTACGATGCTGGGGGTTTTGACCTTTGGAAGGATGAGGTGGACGTTCCTTCTAGTGTCATCGTCGTTCCATTCATTCTGCCAGAGTTGGTTGGAGATGGCATGGAGTTTCTTCTTGAAGTTGCTCCTTGGTGCTGGATATTGTGTTGGAATCCCTTACAAGGTGGCTTTCTTTGCGAGGAGATCCGCTGCCTCGTTATCCTCACGCCACACAGCCTAGTTTAATATTTGGAGAGTTGAGAAGGATATTTTGAATATTCTGAGAAAGTGGGCTGTTGGTTTTTAAAGAGGAGATGGAGTGGTTGCTGGATTCGCTGTCAGTCCAAATTTTAATGGGTTGGTTGGATTGACTATCCCAGGTTCAGGCTTCCTTGATGGCAATTAGTTCAGTTTGAAATGCTGAGTCGTGAAGTTTGAGTTGCGCCATCCATTGAGTTAAGATGTTATTTTCCCTGACGAAAAATGCACAGCCTGTTCTGTCATGTATTTTGGAGCCATTTATATAAATATTTATGGGTTCATATATGTTGAAAATGTGGTCGAAGGAGACGCGGTATTCTAGTTCGAATGAGGCTGGGTGGAACTTGACCTTGGAGACCTTGCCTTCAGAAGCTTTAGGGTCGAAGTTCTGGTCTTGGCTGGCTTTTTCAAATCTTAGAACTCTGAGGTAAGCAGCTTCTTTTCTGCTTTCAAGTTGAGGGGTAGTAGTCCTTCTATTGCCTGAAGGGCGTCTGTGGGGTATTCAGTGAGTTCAATAACCAGGGACCTATTACTTCGTGTGTGGAAAGAAAATGCATATCGATTCGAAGTTTGTCGCATAACCAATGGAGCTCATGTTGAATGCATAAAATATAACTTTGAACTTTCCTCTATCCAGTGATGTATCGTATGTGTCTCTACCTATCGTCGTTAATTGGGAATAAATATTTTAAATTTGTTCCTTGTCCTTGAATAACCCTGCATAGGAGAGAGTTGCGGAGATTGGACAGTCCCATAGATTGGACCAGTATCGTAACTTCAATTCTATTAAATATTAGGCCATTAAAATAGCAAATTATGTCGTAATGATGTATATGTAGTGCACGAAATAATATTTTAGAGAAAGCGCTGTTTAGTTACAGTTAGAAACAAGTATTTAGATTTAGGTGCTATCAATTAAATATATTAACAAAAGACTAATAGTCCTTACACTGTTTTAAAATGAGTAGCACAATAACTTATTATATCTTCATTTATGAAATTTGTTTTACTTGTTAATTCCTTAAACTCCAGACGAACGGAGTCTACTTTCGAATCCCATTTTGCCGACAATAAATTTTGTTGCAAATATCTCGTTCGATTCCATCTATCTTCCTCTATTTTCTATTTATCCATTTCAGGTCTCGTATGGATGAAGACAAGCGTGTTTTTGTTCGGGAAATTCTGCATCTCTGGTACCTTCTACATCTTGTGTTTGTTCACAAGTGAAATTTTCCCCACCCATTTGCGAAACATTGGTTGCGGATTGGCATCGGCGGTGGCTCGTTTTGCAGCCTTTCTCGCTCCTTTTGTCCGTGAGCTTGTAAGTATAGCTCCGTAGTGAAATTTTCTATGATTCGTACCTAGAACTAGTTCATGAGAGATTTCTCTAAATGGCTTTGCTGCAATTTTCCCTTACTGGTGATACCAAGCCAAGGTAAAAAGGGCACAAAAACATAAATTTTGCTGGAAGGAAATTACTTTTAGTAATTTTACAGTTTATTTTCCAACGTGTAATATTAGTATAATAAGTTTTATTCACAAAATTCGACTTGAGCCTTAAGGGGTCTAATTTATTGCAATACTGCTTATTTGCAATAATGAACTCAATAGATTTTACATATTTTTTAAGGTTTTCATTTTGATTCTACCTTCATTGTTATGAGAAAG
>BGPR01046696.1:0-11598 GCA_013235015.1 Araneus ventricosus
TAAGTTCTCATCTGCATATATTATGAATAGCGCGGAAATCGAAGTCAGACGAGAATTCTTAATTTCTTAGATTTTTACATTGCGAATGTTTTGGAAACGAAAGTAGGAAAAAAAAAGAAACCTTTGCTTATTTCATTTTCAAAAGTAAACGAGTATCATGTTTTCATTCTTAAGTTATAAATTTTTTTAAATTCTTGATGTAAAGTTCTGAATATATTCGTATATTCTGAAGTAACGTAATTGAAGATATATTTATGCAATTATTTTGTGCTAATATGTAATTTCTAACAACTGATATAATGAATATCAATCACAAAGATTTTTGCTAACTGAATTATAAAAAAACGCTTCTTTGTAGATAATTTGATAAATAGAAAATTCTGAGAGAGATGCTTTAGTATATATTTTAAAGAAAGAATGATAACGTATACGTTAATTATTAAATCGAAAATATATGAATTGTAATCTTTCTACTACACTGTTTATTTTAATAATTTTATCATTTTATAAATGATATTCTAAAGAAAATGCCATTGACATTTTTATAGCACTCAAGCGGGAAACTTTTCTCTGAATTCTTGTTAAATTCAGATTTTTTATATATTGTAGTACATTTAAAAATTGCACAATAATACAACATATGTACACTAGTGCAATTGGTGATGGCAAAAAGAGTAAGAATAAGCTTCATTGCAGTACTTTTCTTTAAACAGTATTGAAGAATTAAACATATATTTTTTTCTATTGTCTGGAAGTTTGAAATTTTGTGTTGGTGGCAAATCTTTAGGCACATTTCGCGATTGCGTGGTCCATCTCACACATAACTTAAGCAAGAGGTTAAAATAATGAAAATCAAACAGTTTCATTTACTATTTTCATTACACAACAATTAAATAAATATAATTTTATAGTTAAACACTGCGCCTCAATAAAAATGAATGCAAGATAACATGATTATTCCTTGAGAGAATGTTGTATTCAAGCATTTTTATAAAGTTATATTAGCTAATATACCCAGCGTTGCTCGAGATAAAAGTATTTTCAAGTCTAATTACTTATAACACTTTCAATTTAATAAAAGTGTTTTTCGCGGAAGCGTCTTTCGTTGATTTTCGTTAATCAACTGATCCTTTGGACCAGCAGTGAAACACCCTTTTCTTTTTCTTTCCTTAGCTTGAACCACCTGGCAAGAATCTTGTAGTCCTTCGTACTCCATTGTCCCCACCCCATCACTGCTACGGCAACAGCAGAAACTCTTTCATATCTTGTATTTTTTGCCATTATCCGGACTACAATTCTCTTCTCTTCACCGTTTTTGTCACTGACTGGAAAAAACCGCATAGCGTTCTTTCTTTTTCTCCTTAGGCGCTCTCCTTCCAGTAGGAAATGGGCTCAACAATCTTGAAGGATTTTACACATTTATTATGATCATTAAAAAATTTGTAAAATTAATTGAAGAATCGCGGAAAGAGAGTAATTAACATCATTGTGTTGTGGATCAATCATATTGAAAGTGGTATATGATATGAAATAAAAGCTAAATAAAATTTCTGCCTTTCTGTTAGCATTCAAAGAAAGCAATAGTGTTTATCATAACTTTCAGTATGGTAAAAATACAGTAATGAAGGATTTTATAAAACCACCAATGATTTGAATTTAATTGCAATAATAGAAAGCATTGCTACAAATTGTGCATGAAATAAATTTGAAATGTTTATTAAATTAAGAAAGATAACACATAACATTTAAATTGAAATCATTGAAAAGATAATTTTCTGCTCTTTAATATGGCATGTAAATAATCTACGTGCAGTATATTTTCCTGAAATTATTGCCGAAAAACTTAGATAAAACGCCGAAAATTGGCTTAATTTCCGTTATTTAATTAAATATCTTAGGAATTTTTTTTTGAAAAGGTTGAATTCATCTAGGAACGGACCCCAGAATAGCATGTGCAAATTTCATGTTAAGACTATTCATCGTTTAGGGGGAGTACTGGCGACAGACAGACAGTCAGAACATCTGTTTTTCCCTCTCCCTTTTTCCTCTTCTTACAATAGGAACCGGACTAAGTAGCCTTGAAGGCTTAGCACACACTCATTAGGATCAGTTAAAAATTTGTGAAAATTAAACAAAGCATCAAGAGAATAATTCACTAACGTCATTGGATAACTATGTAACTGTATTAAAGGCTGTAAATGCTGCGACAACCGGAAACCGGAAGTGAAAAGTCTACTTTGTTGTTTATGCTCAAAGAAAACAATATTTTTTATATTAACTTTAACACTGGCAGAAGCCCGCGCGCGAAACAGTAAATTGACTTTAATTTATATATATGAAAATAAAAAGGTTTTGTTAGAAATTGCGTTAAATATATATTTTTAAACCTTAATAATAATCAGAGAAAACATTTTATTGCAATGAAATTAATATCATTAAAAAGATAATTTTCTTTTTTAAAATGGCATAAAAATAATTGCTGTCTAATAAAAATTTCAGAAGTTATTGGCAAAAAACGTTTAAGCAGTAGGCTTAACAGTGGCTAATTTTCGTTATTTAATTAAATATCTTAAGAACTAATAAACTCTGAAAGTTGAAAATTGCACAGTTGTCCTTGAGATGGGAGGTAGAATGTCGTGTACAAATTTGATGTCGTTGCCGTACACCGTTTAGGAGGAGTTCTTGTGACCGACAGACAGACTGACAGATACATGTATTTTCTGCTTTATATTATAGATTATCTTTCTATTTGATTACATGATTATATTTATAGGCATACAAAATATTTACAGACACACTATTGCGCTATGCGCCGTTTTGAAACTAATATTTGTTCATTTTTTAATTTTTATTATTAAAATCTTAGCATTTCATGGATCCATATTTGAAGAGCCGTAAGCGTATATTTACGGATCCTACTATGCTTTGGATTGAGGTAACTTTTCATTGGCTCTCAGTGTCACGTGACTTGCCATGCTTCTTAATGACTTCAAAGCGCTTTAATCTAAGTTTATGTGTATGTACCAATGCTGTAGGTTCATCCGTTATTTGTTTTATTCTAAAGTTGAATTCATCATTCCCTTTGGAAATATCCAAATAATCGTAATTAAGAGGTAATTTTGGTTTCTCCATGATGCAATGGCTAAGACAAAAATCGAAATCTAAACTAAGCGCGCTCCTATGACATCATTCAAAAGCAGGCGAAGTCACGTGACGCTGAGAGGCAATGAAAAGCGACCTCAATCCAAATCAAAGTAAGATCCAAAAATATGCGAAGTAAACGTTATCCAATCAAATAGAGTTGCTATTCTCCTGTGATTCAATAGTAACTTGCGATGGAACGATTACATCAGTATTGAGAGAGAGTTGATGCGGATGCCGCGATTCGTAATTAAGTTAACACAATAGCTCCAAGATTTGCATTTAACGTGGGGCGTCAGTGTAAATAGACAATGCCAGATGTCTTTATGTACTGGAATAACTCTGAGATTATGTAAATTTACAAACCTGAGCTGCTCCGATTCAAGTTAAAATTTATATATGTTACTGTGAAAAACCGAAATTGGAGAATGTCAACTTTCACCGGTGAAAGTTGACATTCACCGGTGACATGACTATGTGAATGTTGACATTCACCGGTGAAAGTCGACATTCTCCAAATTTCGGTCTTTCACAGTAACATATACAGTAGAATCTCGATTATTCGCGTTTCGATTGTTCGAGTTTTCCATAAATCCGAGTTAGTGAAAAAAATCAGTCTAGCTCCCAAATAATGACCAACACATACACAATACGTGAAAGAATTACTGAATTTGGTTTTTATTGTTGTTCGACGGGTCATATGTCCACTGCGCACTCCGAAGCCACCTGCAGAAATGCCCTCTCCCAAGGAAAACTGGATATATATAAGATCGATATATAGGAGCTATGTGTTTCAACAAAAAACAATTGACAATTATTTTAACAATAATTAAATTGTTGCTATCAGCAGTAATGTATGTAATAATGTAACAAGTAAGTACATTTTTCATTTAAATATACTACACTGAAATTTAAAATTTTATTTCTATTTATTTATTTATTAAATTTTATGATTTCGATAATTTGAGTTTTCGATAGTTCGAGGTAGGCCCGTTCCCGTCCACCTCGAATTATCGAGACTCTACTGTATGACAAAAATTTAATAGTTTAAAAACAAATCATATTATATACATGCAAATAATTTTTTATCCTATGTATGCGTACAGTTAAACATATGCAACTTTTCTTAGATTTTAAGTCCGGACTATTTTAATTAAGAAAATGAAAAACTTAAAGTTATATAATAAAATAACTACTATAATGATTGTTTTGGAAATACTTAAAGTACTTAAAGAAAATCATAATTAGTGCAGAAATTTAACTCTCAGATATGAAAATCAATTTAATGTTGGTTAAGATCTTTGAGGAATCATAATTATCTAAATACTTTAGATTTGCACATGAATCTTAAAAATCACTTCTTTACGTTAAAGCACAATGTTTTGTAACCTGTAACTGCACCACTGTGGACAAAATGTAAAGTCTCGGCTTCGGAATTATAATATCTTTGGCTCGAGGACCTGATGATTTGGATCCAGATCATTGTCAAGTTCCTCCCTCTGGTGGGGATCATAATATCATAAATCATACAGTGGCAAAGAGTCCTCCCGCTGGTGTGCTGCGTAATAACACATGGCAGGTAAAAGCTTCAATCATTTTAATGTAAACTATTTAAATTTATAAGATACGCAAATGAATATAAATCAATATGCTTACAACCGAATTGTTATGGTATATAAATAAAAATAACCAGCGGGAGTAGTCTCCCCTAAACTTTCTCGTACACTTTCTAAGTGGAGATTCGTCAAAATCTCGAGTTCGAATTTTTTTGACGATTACAATACTTTCTCTTTGTATACTTCGTATACGAGAAAGTGAAACAAACAAACAAACCTGAAATTAAATATCTGTTGCCACGTTACAAAAAAATATTACTTTGAAGCAGGTGCAATAAAATAGGCAATGCAATGAATACTAAAGCGAAGATTCTGCTTTGAATTGAATTCCCAAGAAAACAATTTATACTACCACAACCTTAACAATTGCAAAAGTGCGTAAATAAAAGATTTGCTGAAATAATGAGATCGGTTTGAATTTTGTTTGCAACAATAAAAAAAATTGTTACAATTTATGTTTGAAAACAATATTTATTGTTGTAAATTTTATTTACAACAGATTGCACAGATTGCAGTACAGATTGCCACCAGTACGCATGCGCATGAGAATAGGATTAAAAGAAATTGAATATGCAATTTGAGCGCCTCTTTCTGACGGATTTGGCTCAAAATTTTATACGGACCTACATTCAGGACGATAAAACTGTGTACCAAATTTTATCCATCTAGCTATTCAAGTTTTTGAGTTATACTGTTCACATGACCGCGGACATACAGATAGACAGACTTCTCGTTGACGTTTTTTGTATAAAATTTGACAGAAGCCTACAAATTATGTTTAAAGACCACATACCAAATTCCATCCCCGTAGCTCCAATAGTTTTCGAGTTATCGTGTTCACAGACAGACAGACATGATTCCAAAATTGTGTTTTTCGGACTCGGGGAGTTCTAAAACGTGGAGATTCGTCAAAATTTCGAGTTCGAATGTTTTGACGATTACAATACTTTCTCTTTGTATACTTCGTATACGAGAAAGTAAAAAAGACAGCCTCCCGTCATTTTTTTTAAATAATGCAAACATGCATATTTTGAATTTGGACTTGCATCACCCAACTGATTTTTATATTTCATTGGAATTTGGTCGAATTTTTGACAATTACAATATTTTCTCTTTGTATACTTCGTATGCGAGAAAGTAAAAATTATATAATTATTAAATACAAATAATGTTAATAATCTTGTTCCTTTGACTTTCCAAAGAAAAAAAACTTGGTATTACCTCCGATTCATTAAAATTTAATTAAAAGAAAGCATGAGATTTTTTAATGCAATCGATTTTATTTTAGTATTATTAAATATAATATTTTCATTAATTCTTTTCTGAGTATAAGAAAATAATTGTTACATCGCATCCATTATAGCAGACGGAATAAATATTTTATTCAGTATAAAAACCGTTACTAGATCGCATCAATTATCTGAGTGTGTTATTAGATGTTTCTTTGATTTAAAAGAGAAATGTAAGATAGCCTATTATCAGCATCTAGGCTTAAGTTATCTTTTGATTTAAAAAATTGTAAATCAGCCATAAAAGTTAATATTTTTGTTTTTAAAGTAATGATAAATTTTATATTTGCATACGTTTGGAAAACATAAATGTTCTCTCTTATAAGCATAAAATATCTAAAATTTGAAAAGCAGCTTTCTCTTACGAGCTTCATGAAAAATAAAATCATACTCCACTTACAGCAAGACTAAGTCTTTCGAAAGATGATACAGAAATAAAACTAAACTAAAGAATCCTCGAGGAAGAACTAGAGAAAATTGCTTTCCTTAGAATGTTATCTTATCTCAAAGTAATACATTTTAATAAATCACTCCTACTGTCATGTGATATAAGACAATTTGCAATCTTTTCATGGTGCACGCCCTTTTGGGATTTCATGATTGGAGGCTATACTCAAAGATTGAGCTTGTTGAAGGTGGTAACACCCTTTAAAAGATAAAATTAATAGCTCTGAACGTACGTTCCAGCGTTCTAAATAATTGACTAAGTTGCATCATCTCATATCACAAATGATGCTCAAATCATACCGGAATGATGAGTGTTTTCTGTAACGATGCTTCTCATTCTTGAAACAGAAGATACTCTTTAAAATTGCGTTTGAAAATGGGAAAATGTTAAAATTCGTGTTACTATATTTCAGCCATCCACGAAGCTAAAAAGTGACTCCAGTTCAGCACTTATGGCATTAAGTGCTGTAGAATAAGCGAGGGAGATGATCAGCCCTAATAGCACAAGACGCTGCACAATATTGTTACGATATCTTCACGATATTGTACGGCATTCAGAATACCGGACAACGTCGTAGAGATATCGCACAATATCTTGTGCTAATAGGGATAAAAGAAGATATTAAAAAATATAAGGGAAAAATAGCCTTGACTTGGATTCGAGCACACATGGGCAATTTTGGTAATGAACGTTGTGATCAACTAGCCAAGCAGGCAACATTGATTTCAGATGAAACAACTAGTTTTGTTCCCTCAAGAAAACATATAAAAAATGAAGAAATTAAAATTATAAAGGAGCAAGTGGAAAAATCGTTGGAATGAATAAAAAAAGGCGCGATGGACCAAAACCCTAATAGATAAAGTTAACGTGGTTAGATTATATGGCAATTTCTACATAAATCAAATTATTACGGCGCATGAAGTTTTCAGAGAACATCAGGGTAGATTCTTCGAAAAAATTTCGCTATGTTCATGCGGTCAAGAAACGGGATCTGTGCTTCACGTAATTAAAGAGTCCGAAATTTAGACCTCATACAGAAAAACTGGCCTAGTGGGTGTGGCGACTTCTGACGTCACCCGTAACTGCGGAACTGATCTCTGGCAGCGTTATATAACTGAGCAGAGCGAACTGTGAAGCAGTCTCATTGAGTCTGGCTTCTGCATGTATTCCAGTCGCGTTGGAGCTGTGTTCATGCAGTTGCGATTTCTGTGTCTACTTCATCAAGTTGCATTTACTGCATCTATGTTTAATCTTGTTTTAACCTATTTTTAAGTGTTAAATTTAATTTACAGTCTTTGAAGCATTTTAATAAAAGAATTCGTTAACGCTGGAATGACTTCTTGTGTCCCACCACGATGCATTCTGATTAAGAGTAATTGTCGGTGTGTTACAGCCATTTGAACTCCGACACGGGTGGCAATCAATGAGTGACAATCCCATTCATTCTGCCAGAGTTGGGTGGAAATGACATCATGAAGTTTCTTTCTGAGGAAGCTGCTGGGTGCTGGATATTGTATTGTGATCCCTTCCAAGGTAGCTTTCTTGGTAAAGGCATACAGCCTAGACATATATTCATACATTCTGCAATAAACATAAAAAAGAGTGGATCTGTTTGAAAACCCTCCAGCTTAATTTATCTCAATAATTGGGAAAAATGGTACTGGCCTTCATTTATTAACGCGCTTGAAACGGTATTTGTTGCTTCATGGAAGCTGAATCAGCTATTTAGTGATGATAGTTTAAGCTTGCTTGATTTTCGAAAACATATAACAGTTGCCTATTTGGGGCAAGGAAATCATATTTGACAAAACTAGGATTTCAATATGATAATGAAAATTTTCCAAAACTAAGAACAAACATATCATTTTAACAAACACAGAAGACTGACAAAGAAGATGGCAGCTAAAAACTTGAGCAACAAAAACGACAACTCAGTGGAAAACGCAACGCTGGACTACGTTTAAGATACTTTCTCCCATTCCACCTAAGTAAAAATGGATAGCAATGGATTATACCATTGTCCAATTTGTAGGACAGCCTGCACCGATGTAACTAACAAAACATTTTTAAATTTTTTAGATTTTATATAAACACATAGGCTTAGAGAAACACATATTTAATATTTTATAAAAAAATATTAATGTTTTTAATGCTTGGTACGATTTGGGTTAATTTACATTAAATTTTATAATAAACATTAAGAGTATATATATATATAAGAGTTTATACTTTAAGTTTAATTAAAAGATATGTACATAAAGTATATAGGTAAGATAAAGTTTTATTGAAAATATCTCACAGTGGACTCGTCCATTTTATATACTCTTCAGAACATCTATCATATAAATGTCCAGAAATGTCTGTGACGCATTCAACAATGGAAGAGAAACACACAATTAAATATGTGTTTTAACGATGAAAACGGGTTGAATTGCGTTTCAACAATGAAAAGTATTGTTGTAAATTATGCCAAAATATATTTTTACATATAACGCTGGGCGGAAATTAAATAACCCCGCCCATTTATTCTGCGTCTTTATTGAACGAGCAAATCGGATAATTTTATAAGAATATTATTTCAGCTTTCAATAATTAAAGAGCAGTGTTCCTTAAACATCGATAGTTAAACTATCGATAGTGAAGTCGATAGTTTTCCCAAACTTTTAGCACTCGATAGTATCGATAGTTTTCTCCCGGGCAATACTATCGATACGCGCATTTTCAGTCGATAGTTTAGAAAATATCGATAGTTCCAGTCGATTATTTCAGTCGATAGCTTTGAAACTATCGATAGTTTTAAAACTATCGAATGAAAATGCGCCTATCGATAGTATTGCCCGGGAGAAAACTATCGATACTATTGTTTTGAAACTATCGATAGTTCAGTAGACAGTTACGACGGCCCAATACTATCGACTTGGCTTCGATAGCATCGATAGTCTAACGATGTTTAAGGTACACTATTAAAGAGAAACACGGAATTAAATATTTGTTTAAACAATGAAAACGGATTGAATTGCTTTTCAAGAAAGAAAAGTATTGTTGTTAATTATGCCAAAAAAATGTGCATGAGATTTCGTATTACATCTTTTGTGAGTAAATCTGTTACAATCAGTTCTGATATATGTTCTGCAGGCAAGAATTCCGCCTTAGACGGGCACAAATTTTCTAGTATTTAAATAATTATTGGAAGACGTTATTATGTTTCGAAAAAGCTCATTTATTTCATAACTCCGCAATGAATGGGATATTGTCAAAAACATCGACGAAGAAGTCTCGAAATTCGTAAATGATATCGATACTGAAACTAAATAATGATAAACATCGGAAAAGAGTTTAATACGAACAATAAAAAAAATCGCTTGTGTAACATTCATCAGCGTAATTAGAAGAGAGTTTAAAGTGGAATTGCATTTGACATTAGTGCCAAGCAATATCTTCGGCCAGCTTAAACACAGTTCTGTTAATCGATACAGATTTTAATTAACAAATAGGCGCTCACCCAATAACTCAAGGCAATAATTTCTGGAATTACTTCAGAACCAAGGTTAAATTTTACCCCACGTTTATTGTTGTGTAAAAACATGAAGTTGTAATTAATGGATTTTCCTTTCATGTTTTAGGGGGACTCTTAGTAAACCGATGGGAAGCACGATTAAAATATTTTGTGGATTAATTTGAGGACTCAGAATTTTGAATTGGGAATCCAGAAATGATATTAAACTCCTTTTTCTTTTATTGAATACGTAGAAAAATATTTAATTACGAAGAAGTTTGATCTAGAGCGGTAATAAAAGAGTGGTTGTCAAGTTTATGAATGAAAAGATTTGCATAAATTTACTTTAGATACAGGATTTAAGAATTTTTAATTGTAGCCGAGCAACATTTATTCTTTCTTTTATTACAATTAGCTAACACAATCGGGAATTCGTCATACTAATTTTTACGTGTCCACTATTGAAAACTACTTATAAGTGCAATTTCTCATGTATAATTTTAACCTGTTGCGAAAAAGACTAAGCTTAATGCAATTATTCATTTTGCAAAACCATAGCATCTGAATTATTTGTTTAGGTTTATAAGAGCAGCCTTGTCTCAATGTGTTCGGTTTTGACTTAGCTCCCGATTTCGAAATTTCTCCTGAGCATGTGAAAGTAATATCATTATTGAAAAATGCAATTATTTTATTACACACTGAAGCTAAAACTTAGATAAAATCAAATATGTTGGAGTACATACAATCAAATTAATCGTATTTTAATAATTGAAAGATATTCTTCTAAATAACTGTAAGAAAAATCGAAAATGTATGAAAAATATATCAAAAAAATTGTAAGAATTGTACTTCCCATTTTTGTATGCGTCCTTCTAAATCTTATCCTTGAATATAAATAATGACTAAAAGGTATGAAAACCAATGAAATTTAGCACATTTATTATAGTCGTAATTTGTCTTCGCATTCTTGACAACAGTATATTTTCAAAATTATTTCATAACTGCAATGACAGATCGTTAATTTTGAGACATTCGGCTTATCTGATTATCGAATGTCCTTCTATATCTTATCCCCGAATATAAATAATGACTAAAAGGTATGAAAACGAATGAAATTTAGCGCATTTAACATAGTCGTAATTTGTCTTCGCATTCTTGACAACAGTATAATTTCAAAATTATTGTATAACTGCAATGACAGATCGTTAATTTTGAGACATTCGGCTTATCTGATTTTCGAAGGTCCTTCTATATCTTATCCCCGAATATAAATAATGACTAAAAGTTATGAAAACTAATGAAATTTAGCGCATTTAGTCGTAATTTGTCTTCGCATTCTTGACAACAGTATATTTTCAAAATTATTGTATAACTGCAATGACAGATCGTTAATTTTGAGACATTCGGCTTATCTGATTTTAGAAGGTCCTTCTATATCTTATCCCCGAATATAGATAATGACTAAAAGTTATAAAAACTAATGAAATCTAGCGCATTCAACATAGTCGTAATTTGCCTTCGCATTCTTGACAACAGTATAATTTCAAAATTATTGTATAACTACAATGACAGATCGTTAATTTTGAGACATTCGGCTTATCTGATTTT
>BGPR01046697.1:0-11598 GCA_013235015.1 Araneus ventricosus
TAAGTTCTCATCTGCATATATTATGAATAGCGCGGAAATCGAAGTCAGACGAGAATTCTTAATTTCTTAGATTTTTACATTGCGAATGTTTTGGAAACGAAAGTAGGAAAAAAAAAGAAACCTTTGCTTATTTCATTTTCAAAAGTAAACGAGTATCATGTTTTCATTCTTAAGTTATAAATTTTTTTAAATTCTTGATGTAAAGTTCTGAATATATTCGTATATTCTGAAGTAACGTAATTGAAGATATATTTATGCAATTATTTTGTGCTAATATGTAATTTCTAACAACTGATATAATGAATATCAATCACAAAGATTTTTGCTAACTGAATTATAAAAAAACGCTTCTTTGTAGATAATTTGATAAATAGAAAATTCTGAGAGAGATGCTTTAGTATATATTTTAAAGAAAGAATGATAACGTATACGTTAATTATTAAATCGAAAATATATGAATTGTAATCTTTCTACTACACTGTTTATTTTAATAATTTTATCATTTTATAAATGATATTCTAAAGAAAATGCCATTGACATTTTTATAGCACTCAAGCGGGAAACTTTTCTCTGAATTCTTGTTAAATTCAGATTTTTTATATATTGTAGTACATTTAAAAATTGCACAATAATACAACATATGTACACTAGTGCAATTGGTGATGGCAAAAAGAGTAAGAATAAGCTTCATTGCAGTACTTTTCTTTAAACAGTATTGAAGAATTAAACATATATTTTTTTCTATTGTCTGGAAGTTTGAAATTTTGTGTTGGTGGCAAATCTTTAGGCACATTTCGCGATTGCGTGGTCCATCTCACACATAACTTAAGCAAGAGGTTAAAATAATGAAAATCAAACAGTTTCATTTACTATTTTCATTACACAACAATTAAATAAATATAATTTTATAGTTAAACACTGCGCCTCAATAAAAATGAATGCAAGATAACATGATTATTCCTTGAGAGAATGTTGTATTCAAGCATTTTTATAAAGTTATATTAGCTAATATACCCAGCGTTGCTCGAGATAAAAGTATTTTCAAGTCTAATTACTTATAACACTTTCAATTTAATAAAAGTGTTTTTCGCGGAAGCGTCTTTCGTTGATTTTCGTTAATCAACTGATCCTTTGGACCAGCAGTGAAACACCCTTTTCTTTTTCTTTCCTTAGCTTGAACCACCTGGCAAGAATCTTGTAGTCCTTCGTACTCCATTGTCCCCACCCCATCACTGCTACGGCAACAGCAGAAACTCTTTCATATCTTGTATTTTTTGCCATTATCCGGACTACAATTCTCTTCTCTTCACCGTTTTTGTCACTGACTGGAAAAAACCGCATAGCGTTCTTTCTTTTTCTCCTTAGGCGCTCTCCTTCCAGTAGGAAATGGGCTCAACAATCTTGAAGGATTTTACACATTTATTATGATCATTAAAAAATTTGTAAAATTAATTGAAGAATCGCGGAAAGAGAGTAATTAACATCATTGTGTTGTGGATCAATCATATTGAAAGTGGTATATGATATGAAATAAAAGCTAAATAAAATTTCTGCCTTTCTGTTAGCATTCAAAGAAAGCAATAGTGTTTATCATAACTTTCAGTATGGTAAAAATACAGTAATGAAGGATTTTATAAAACCACCAATGATTTGAATTTAATTGCAATAATAGAAAGCATTGCTACAAATTGTGCATGAAATAAATTTGAAATGTTTATTAAATTAAGAAAGATAACACATAACATTTAAATTGAAATCATTGAAAAGATAATTTTCTGCTCTTTAATATGGCATGTAAATAATCTACGTGCAGTATATTTTCCTGAAATTATTGCCGAAAAACTTAGATAAAACGCCGAAAATTGGCTTAATTTCCGTTATTTAATTAAATATCTTAGGAATTTTTTTTTGAAAAGGTTGAATTCATCTAGGAACGGACCCCAGAATAGCATGTGCAAATTTCATGTTAAGACTATTCATCGTTTAGGGGGAGTACTGGCGACAGACAGACAGTCAGAACATCTGTTTTTCCCTCTCCCTTTTTCCTCTTCTTACAATAGGAACCGGACTAAGTAGCCTTGAAGGCTTAGCACACACTCATTAGGATCAGTTAAAAATTTGTGAAAATTAAACAAAGCATCAAGAGAATAATTCACTAACGTCATTGGATAACTATGTAACTGTATTAAAGGCTGTAAATGCTGCGACAACCGGAAACCGGAAGTGAAAAGTCTACTTTGTTGTTTATGCTCAAAGAAAACAATATTTTTTATATTAACTTTAACACTGGCAGAAGCCCGCGCGCGAAACAGTAAATTGACTTTAATTTATATATATGAAAATAAAAAGGTTTTGTTAGAAATTGCGTTAAATATATATTTTTAAACCTTAATAATAATCAGAGAAAACATTTTATTGCAATGAAATTAATATCATTAAAAAGATAATTTTCTTTTTTAAAATGGCATAAAAATAATTGCTGTCTAATAAAAATTTCAGAAGTTATTGGCAAAAAACGTTTAAGCAGTAGGCTTAACAGTGGCTAATTTTCGTTATTTAATTAAATATCTTAAGAACTAATAAACTCTGAAAGTTGAAAATTGCACAGTTGTCCTTGAGATGGGAGGTAGAATGTCGTGTACAAATTTGATGTCGTTGCCGTACACCGTTTAGGAGGAGTTCTTGTGACCGACAGACAGACTGACAGATACATGTATTTTCTGCTTTATATTATAGATTATCTTTCTATTTGATTACATGATTATATTTATAGGCATACAAAATATTTACAGACACACTATTGCGCTATGCGCCGTTTTGAAACTAATATTTGTTCATTTTTTAATTTTTATTATTAAAATCTTAGCATTTCATGGATCCATATTTGAAGAGCCGTAAGCGTATATTTACGGATCCTACTATGCTTTGGATTGAGGTAACTTTTCATTGGCTCTCAGTGTCACGTGACTTGCCATGCTTCTTAATGACTTCAAAGCGCTTTAATCTAAGTTTATGTGTATGTACCAATGCTGTAGGTTCATCCGTTATTTGTTTTATTCTAAAGTTGAATTCATCATTCCCTTTGGAAATATCCAAATAATCGTAATTAAGAGGTAATTTTGGTTTCTCCATGATGCAATGGCTAAGACAAAAATCGAAATCTAAACTAAGCGCGCTCCTATGACATCATTCAAAAGCAGGCGAAGTCACGTGACGCTGAGAGGCAATGAAAAGCGACCTCAATCCAAATCAAAGTAAGATCCAAAAATATGCGAAGTAAACGTTATCCAATCAAATAGAGTTGCTATTCTCCTGTGATTCAATAGTAACTTGCGATGGAACGATTACATCAGTATTGAGAGAGAGTTGATGCGGATGCCGCGATTCGTAATTAAGTTAACACAATAGCTCCAAGATTTGCATTTAACGTGGGGCGTCAGTGTAAATAGACAATGCCAGATGTCTTTATGTACTGGAATAACTCTGAGATTATGTAAATTTACAAACCTGAGCTGCTCCGATTCAAGTTAAAATTTATATATGTTACTGTGAAAAACCGAAATTGGAGAATGTCAACTTTCACCGGTGAAAGTTGACATTCACCGGTGACATGACTATGTGAATGTTGACATTCACCGGTGAAAGTCGACATTCTCCAAATTTCGGTCTTTCACAGTAACATATACAGTAGAATCTCGATTATTCGCGTTTCGATTGTTCGAGTTTTCCATAAATCCGAGTTAGTGAAAAAAATCAGTCTAGCTCCCAAATAATGACCAACACATACACAATACGTGAAAGAATTACTGAATTTGGTTTTTATTGTTGTTCGACGGGTCATATGTCCACTGCGCACTCCGAAGCCACCTGCAGAAATGCCCTCTCCCAAGGAAAACTGGATATATATAAGATCGATATATAGGAGCTATGTGTTTCAACAAAAAACAATTGACAATTATTTTAACAATAATTAAATTGTTGCTATCAGCAGTAATGTATGTAATAATGTAACAAGTAAGTACATTTTTCATTTAAATATACTACACTGAAATTTAAAATTTTATTTCTATTTATTTATTTATTAAATTTTATGATTTCGATAATTTGAGTTTTCGATAGTTCGAGGTAGGCCCGTTCCCGTCCACCTCGAATTATCGAGACTCTACTGTATGACAAAAATTTAATAGTTTAAAAACAAATCATATTATATACATGCAAATAATTTTTTATCCTATGTATGCGTACAGTTAAACATATGCAACTTTTCTTAGATTTTAAGTCCGGACTATTTTAATTAAGAAAATGAAAAACTTAAAGTTATATAATAAAATAACTACTATAATGATTGTTTTGGAAATACTTAAAGTACTTAAAGAAAATCATAATTAGTGCAGAAATTTAACTCTCAGATATGAAAATCAATTTAATGTTGGTTAAGATCTTTGAGGAATCATAATTATCTAAATACTTTAGATTTGCACATGAATCTTAAAAATCACTTCTTTACGTTAAAGCACAATGTTTTGTAACCTGTAACTGCACCACTGTGGACAAAATGTAAAGTCTCGGCTTCGGAATTATAATATCTTTGGCTCGAGGACCTGATGATTTGGATCCAGATCATTGTCAAGTTCCTCCCTCTGGTGGGGATCATAATATCATAAATCATACAGTGGCAAAGAGTCCTCCCGCTGGTGTGCTGCGTAATAACACATGGCAGGTAAAAGCTTCAATCATTTTAATGTAAACTATTTAAATTTATAAGATACGCAAATGAATATAAATCAATATGCTTACAACCGAATTGTTATGGTATATAAATAAAAATAACCAGCGGGAGTAGTCTCCCCTAAACTTTCTCGTACACTTTCTAAGTGGAGATTCGTCAAAATCTCGAGTTCGAATTTTTTTGACGATTACAATACTTTCTCTTTGTATACTTCGTATACGAGAAAGTGAAACAAACAAACAAACCTGAAATTAAATATCTGTTGCCACGTTACAAAAAAATATTACTTTGAAGCAGGTGCAATAAAATAGGCAATGCAATGAATACTAAAGCGAAGATTCTGCTTTGAATTGAATTCCCAAGAAAACAATTTATACTACCACAACCTTAACAATTGCAAAAGTGCGTAAATAAAAGATTTGCTGAAATAATGAGATCGGTTTGAATTTTGTTTGCAACAATAAAAAAAATTGTTACAATTTATGTTTGAAAACAATATTTATTGTTGTAAATTTTATTTACAACAGATTGCACAGATTGCAGTACAGATTGCCACCAGTACGCATGCGCATGAGAATAGGATTAAAAGAAATTGAATATGCAATTTGAGCGCCTCTTTCTGACGGATTTGGCTCAAAATTTTATACGGACCTACATTCAGGACGATAAAACTGTGTACCAAATTTTATCCATCTAGCTATTCAAGTTTTTGAGTTATACTGTTCACATGACCGCGGACATACAGATAGACAGACTTCTCGTTGACGTTTTTTGTATAAAATTTGACAGAAGCCTACAAATTATGTTTAAAGACCACATACCAAATTCCATCCCCGTAGCTCCAATAGTTTTCGAGTTATCGTGTTCACAGACAGACAGACATGATTCCAAAATTGTGTTTTTCGGACTCGGGGAGTTCTAAAACGTGGAGATTCGTCAAAATTTCGAGTTCGAATGTTTTGACGATTACAATACTTTCTCTTTGTATACTTCGTATACGAGAAAGTAAAAAAGACAGCCTCCCGTCATTTTTTTTAAATAATGCAAACATGCATATTTTGAATTTGGACTTGCATCACCCAACTGATTTTTATATTTCATTGGAATTTGGTCGAATTTTTGACAATTACAATATTTTCTCTTTGTATACTTCGTATGCGAGAAAGTAAAAATTATATAATTATTAAATACAAATAATGTTAATAATCTTGTTCCTTTGACTTTCCAAAGAAAAAAAACTTGGTATTACCTCCGATTCATTAAAATTTAATTAAAAGAAAGCATGAGATTTTTTAATGCAATCGATTTTATTTTAGTATTATTAAATATAATATTTTCATTAATTCTTTTCTGAGTATAAGAAAATAATTGTTACATCGCATCCATTATAGCAGACGGAATAAATATTTTATTCAGTATAAAAACCGTTACTAGATCGCATCAATTATCTGAGTGTGTTATTAGATGTTTCTTTGATTTAAAAGAGAAATGTAAGATAGCCTATTATCAGCATCTAGGCTTAAGTTATCTTTTGATTTAAAAAATTGTAAATCAGCCATAAAAGTTAATATTTTTGTTTTTAAAGTAATGATAAATTTTATATTTGCATACGTTTGGAAAACATAAATGTTCTCTCTTATAAGCATAAAATATCTAAAATTTGAAAAGCAGCTTTCTCTTACGAGCTTCATGAAAAATAAAATCATACTCCACTTACAGCAAGACTAAGTCTTTCGAAAGATGATACAGAAATAAAACTAAACTAAAGAATCCTCGAGGAAGAACTAGAGAAAATTGCTTTCCTTAGAATGTTATCTTATCTCAAAGTAATACATTTTAATAAATCACTCCTACTGTCATGTGATATAAGACAATTTGCAATCTTTTCATGGTGCACGCCCTTTTGGGATTTCATGATTGGAGGCTATACTCAAAGATTGAGCTTGTTGAAGGTGGTAACACCCTTTAAAAGATAAAATTAATAGCTCTGAACGTACGTTCCAGCGTTCTAAATAATTGACTAAGTTGCATCATCTCATATCACAAATGATGCTCAAATCATACCGGAATGATGAGTGTTTTCTGTAACGATGCTTCTCATTCTTGAAACAGAAGATACTCTTTAAAATTGCGTTTGAAAATGGGAAAATGTTAAAATTCGTGTTACTATATTTCAGCCATCCACGAAGCTAAAAAGTGACTCCAGTTCAGCACTTATGGCATTAAGTGCTGTAGAATAAGCGAGGGAGATGATCAGCCCTAATAGCACAAGACGCTGCACAATATTGTTACGATATCTTCACGATATTGTACGGCATTCAGAATACCGGACAACGTCGTAGAGATATCGCACAATATCTTGTGCTAATAGGGATAAAAGAAGATATTAAAAAATATAAGGGAAAAATAGCCTTGACTTGGATTCGAGCACACATGGGCAATTTTGGTAATGAACGTTGTGATCAACTAGCCAAGCAGGCAACATTGATTTCAGATGAAACAACTAGTTTTGTTCCCTCAAGAAAACATATAAAAAATGAAGAAATTAAAATTATAAAGGAGCAAGTGGAAAAATCGTTGGAATGAATAAAAAAAGGCGCGATGGACCAAAACCCTAATAGATAAAGTTAACGTGGTTAGATTATATGGCAATTTCTACATAAATCAAATTATTACGGCGCATGAAGTTTTCAGAGAACATCAGGGTAGATTCTTCGAAAAAATTTCGCTATGTTCATGCGGTCAAGAAACGGGATCTGTGCTTCACGTAATTAAAGAGTCCGAAATTTAGACCTCATACAGAAAAACTGGCCTAGTGGGTGTGGCGACTTCTGACGTCACCCGTAACTGCGGAACTGATCTCTGGCAGCGTTATATAACTGAGCAGAGCGAACTGTGAAGCAGTCTCATTGAGTCTGGCTTCTGCATGTATTCCAGTCGCGTTGGAGCTGTGTTCATGCAGTTGCGATTTCTGTGTCTACTTCATCAAGTTGCATTTACTGCATCTATGTTTAATCTTGTTTTAACCTATTTTTAAGTGTTAAATTTAATTTACAGTCTTTGAAGCATTTTAATAAAAGAATTCGTTAACGCTGGAATGACTTCTTGTGTCCCACCACGATGCATTCTGATTAAGAGTAATTGTCGGTGTGTTACAGCCATTTGAACTCCGACACGGGTGGCAATCAATGAGTGACAATCCCATTCATTCTGCCAGAGTTGGGTGGAAATGACATCATGAAGTTTCTTTCTGAGGAAGCTGCTGGGTGCTGGATATTGTATTGTGATCCCTTCCAAGGTAGCTTTCTTGGTAAAGGCATACAGCCTAGACATATATTCATACATTCTGCAATAAACATAAAAAAGAGTGGATCTGTTTGAAAACCCTCCAGCTTAATTTATCTCAATAATTGGGAAAAATGGTACTGGCCTTCATTTATTAACGCGCTTGAAACGGTATTTGTTGCTTCATGGAAGCTGAATCAGCTATTTAGTGATGATAGTTTAAGCTTGCTTGATTTTCGAAAACATATAACAGTTGCCTATTTGGGGCAAGGAAATCATATTTGACAAAACTAGGATTTCAATATGATAATGAAAATTTTCCAAAACTAAGAACAAACATATCATTTTAACAAACACAGAAGACTGACAAAGAAGATGGCAGCTAAAAACTTGAGCAACAAAAACGACAACTCAGTGGAAAACGCAACGCTGGACTACGTTTAAGATACTTTCTCCCATTCCACCTAAGTAAAAATGGATAGCAATGGATTATACCATTGTCCAATTTGTAGGACAGCCTGCACCGATGTAACTAACAAAACATTTTTAAATTTTTTAGATTTTATATAAACACATAGGCTTAGAGAAACACATATTTAATATTTTATAAAAAAATATTAATGTTTTTAATGCTTGGTACGATTTGGGTTAATTTACATTAAATTTTATAATAAACATTAAGAGTATATATATATATAAGAGTTTATACTTTAAGTTTAATTAAAAGATATGTACATAAAGTATATAGGTAAGATAAAGTTTTATTGAAAATATCTCACAGTGGACTCGTCCATTTTATATACTCTTCAGAACATCTATCATATAAATGTCCAGAAATGTCTGTGACGCATTCAACAATGGAAGAGAAACACACAATTAAATATGTGTTTTAACGATGAAAACGGGTTGAATTGCGTTTCAACAATGAAAAGTATTGTTGTAAATTATGCCAAAATATATTTTTACATATAACGCTGGGCGGAAATTAAATAACCCCGCCCATTTATTCTGCGTCTTTATTGAACGAGCAAATCGGATAATTTTATAAGAATATTATTTCAGCTTTCAATAATTAAAGAGCAGTGTTCCTTAAACATCGATAGTTAAACTATCGATAGTGAAGTCGATAGTTTTCCCAAACTTTTAGCACTCGATAGTATCGATAGTTTTCTCCCGGGCAATACTATCGATACGCGCATTTTCAGTCGATAGTTTAGAAAATATCGATAGTTCCAGTCGATTATTTCAGTCGATAGCTTTGAAACTATCGATAGTTTTAAAACTATCGAATGAAAATGCGCCTATCGATAGTATTGCCCGGGAGAAAACTATCGATACTATTGTTTTGAAACTATCGATAGTTCAGTAGACAGTTACGACGGCCCAATACTATCGACTTGGCTTCGATAGCATCGATAGTCTAACGATGTTTAAGGTACACTATTAAAGAGAAACACGGAATTAAATATTTGTTTAAACAATGAAAACGGATTGAATTGCTTTTCAAGAAAGAAAAGTATTGTTGTTAATTATGCCAAAAAAATGTGCATGAGATTTCGTATTACATCTTTTGTGAGTAAATCTGTTACAATCAGTTCTGATATATGTTCTGCAGGCAAGAATTCCGCCTTAGACGGGCACAAATTTTCTAGTATTTAAATAATTATTGGAAGACGTTATTATGTTTCGAAAAAGCTCATTTATTTCATAACTCCGCAATGAATGGGATATTGTCAAAAACATCGACGAAGAAGTCTCGAAATTCGTAAATGATATCGATACTGAAACTAAATAATGATAAACATCGGAAAAGAGTTTAATACGAACAATAAAAAAAATCGCTTGTGTAACATTCATCAGCGTAATTAGAAGAGAGTTTAAAGTGGAATTGCATTTGACATTAGTGCCAAGCAATATCTTCGGCCAGCTTAAACACAGTTCTGTTAATCGATACAGATTTTAATTAACAAATAGGCGCTCACCCAATAACTCAAGGCAATAATTTCTGGAATTACTTCAGAACCAAGGTTAAATTTTACCCCACGTTTATTGTTGTGTAAAAACATGAAGTTGTAATTAATGGATTTTCCTTTCATGTTTTAGGGGGACTCTTAGTAAACCGATGGGAAGCACGATTAAAATATTTTGTGGATTAATTTGAGGACTCAGAATTTTGAATTGGGAATCCAGAAATGATATTAAACTCCTTTTTCTTTTATTGAATACGTAGAAAAATATTTAATTACGAAGAAGTTTGATCTAGAGCGGTAATAAAAGAGTGGTTGTCAAGTTTATGAATGAAAAGATTTGCATAAATTTACTTTAGATACAGGATTTAAGAATTTTTAATTGTAGCCGAGCAACATTTATTCTTTCTTTTATTACAATTAGCTAACACAATCGGGAATTCGTCATACTAATTTTTACGTGTCCACTATTGAAAACTACTTATAAGTGCAATTTCTCATGTATAATTTTAACCTGTTGCGAAAAAGACTAAGCTTAATGCAATTATTCATTTTGCAAAACCATAGCATCTGAATTATTTGTTTAGGTTTATAAGAGCAGCCTTGTCTCAATGTGTTCGGTTTTGACTTAGCTCCCGATTTCGAAATTTCTCCTGAGCATGTGAAAGTAATATCATTATTGAAAAATGCAATTATTTTATTACACACTGAAGCTAAAACTTAGATAAAATCAAATATGTTGGAGTACATACAATCAAATTAATCGTATTTTAATAATTGAAAGATATTCTTCTAAATAACTGTAAGAAAAATCGAAAATGTATGAAAAATATATCAAAAAAATTGTAAGAATTGTACTTCCCATTTTTGTATGCGTCCTTCTATATCTTATCCCTGAATATAAATAATGACTAAAAGGTATGAAAACTAATGAAATTAAGCACATTTATTACAGTCGTAATTTGTCTTAGCATTCTTGACAACAGTATAATTTCAAAAGTATTGCATAACTGCAATGACAGATCGTTAATTTTGAGACATTCGGCTTATCTGATTTTCGAAGGACCTTCTATATCTTATCCCCGAATATAAATAATGTCGAAAAGGTATGAAAACTAATGAAATCTAGCGCATTCAAAATAGTCGTAATTTGTCTTCGCATTCTTGACAACAGTATAATTTCAAAATTATTGTATAACTGCAATGACAGATCGTTAATTTTGAGACATTCGGCTTATCTGATTTTCGAAGATCCTTCTATATCTTATCCCCGAATATGAATAATGACTAAAAGTTATGAAAACTAATGAAATTTAGCGCATTTAGTCGTAATTTGTCTTCGCATTCTTGACAACAGTATAATTTCAAAATTATTGTATAACTGCAATGACAGATCGTTAATTTTGAGACATTCGGCTTATCTGATTTTAGAAGGTCCTTCTATATCTTATCCCCGAATATAGATAATGACTAAAAGTTATAAAAACTAATGAAATCTAGCGCATTCAACATAGTCGTAATTTGCCTTCGCATTCTTGACAACAGTATAATTTCAAAATTATTGTATAACTACAATGACAGATCGTTAATTTTGAGACATTCGGCTTATCTGATTTT
>BGPR01046698.1:0-11976 GCA_013235015.1 Araneus ventricosus
TCCGTTTTCAGCTCACCTATACACGAGCACTCAGCTCCACTCTGTTTTCAGCTCATCCATTCAGCTAGGTGATTCACGGCACGCTCCGTGCAAACCGGAAACCATTCACATACCGCCACTTCAATCACTGCAACTACTTTTCACCCCGCCTTCAAAACACGAACCCCTGCCTATTCCGATTTCCTCTAGTGCGACAGAGCCTCACCCTTTCTCCCCCACGCATCTACACCGGTCGCATTGCAACTTTTATGACCGTACAGTCCAAATGGATTTGAAGAGAAGTTAGATTTTCAATAATTCGGTCGCAGCACCCTCATTGGGTTTTCACACTGACTACCGGTTTTGGTGTGGTGGGGATCGTGGATATCCTTCTTTAAGCAGGTCATTCACGACCACTCCACACTAAACCCGATAGTCTGTGTGAAATACCGGTCATAATTGGCGTAGTGTGGTGCAGAAGGTTGGGTATCTAACTCGTCCGCACCATTCATCAGTTCAATTGGATTAATCCTCTCACATAGAGTGAGGCGATCTAGAAGTTTCACCTTGACATCGACGAAAGTCGGTCTGAGACGGTTGGCGTCCTTTGCGGTGAGGTGACGTTCTGAGATCGCTTTGCAGATATGCACGGCAGGGGGTCCAATTATCCTTGCCCATCACAAGCCCATTTCCGTGCGCCTTAAGGGAAGGTTATAGCAAAGGTGGGGTAAATGATCACCCAGATTAGGAGAGTTCATTTCATGTCGGACTCTCCCAAAATGTCCCGGTGTAAAGGGGCTAGGAGAAAAAATTCCACTAGTGATTAAAGATTTAATTGACCATAAAGTCGGCTGAGATAGGCACGTGTATGTGGGTGGGGAGACTTGGGGTGCCTGCTCCACTGAAGAAATCTGGAAAAGGCAGGTAGTTAGTGGATGGGTTTACTTGGCGCTGAGCGGTCGAGAACAAGCGGGGTTTAGTGAGTGTACCAATTTAGTGTTTTGCAGTGTCGTTAGACAATATTGAATGACAGAGACTATTGGAGGCAAACAATAGTTGAAAAACGACTAAAACCATACATTGAGCGTAATTATAATTAAAATGTTAGTGCAATTTAGACAAAATTTATAACCTTCTTGAATACCTCTTTACATGGCAGAATCAGAAATTTTACAGAAAATTTCAACGCAATAAAGATTTGTTTTGCATCGAGTAGTAATTTATTCCAATAGGATTTAAAAAAGATTTTCAAGTTCTACATAAAGAAAAATTCTACTACCGTCGTCTGGAGAGCAGCAGGGAGTTTAAATATCTGAACATGGAGATGACCTTCTGTAAGTCGTAAAAACAAAACAAAATGTCACATATCTTCTGCTCCACAAATTTACCAAAATTTGGACTTCGAACAATTATGCCGAAGAGGAATTTAATTATGAAATCAAAAAAGTTGCCGTCAGAAATTTTAAGACTATTCAAATTTTAAATATGCAGAAAACCCCTTACCAAAGTTTGATACAATAAATCTTTTAGCGTAAGTAAAACTTAGATTAACCGTCAGTGTCCGGACGAGGACTGCGACGATAACCGACTAGACGAATAACAGAAATATCTTAATACGTATGTACAGTAACTTGATTTCACTGCCGGCTTGGGACAAAAATGAAAATAGTATAATTTACACGTCAATAATACATACATATTGTATTTAATTTCACAAAACTATCAATATAAACTTCAATATAAGAGTAGTAACGTACGTAAATGTATTATATTAATATAAACCTACACTACTTTGACGGTAACGGATAACAGAAAATGACGGTTAATCCTTGAACGGTAACGTTGAGTCAAATTGACTCCTTTTCCCATTAAGAGGCCGCGGTGGCCTAGTGGTAAGGTCTCGGCTTTGAGGCCGGAAGGCTCCAGGCTCAAAACCCGATTCCTCCGAAGATTCGCCATGTATGGGGCCTGTTGCACGCTAAATCATACGTAGTGGCCAAACGCCCTCCCGTTGCCGTGGAATTTTGGAGAGGGGGTGCTAGCTCAGGCAGCGTCCTCGTCATTTGACCACGGCTCAAAATTACGAAGTCCGTCCCAAAATATCCATCGTGTTTCCTCAAATCGGGACGTTAATATATAACTAAACTAAACCTTTTCCCATTGAAAACGCGAAGTAACATTAGCGCTCCAGGGTAAACGAGTGACCGTTAATAGATGTTTTACTGTACTTGAATAATTCAAGGTCGTACTCAAAAAGGTAATAACATATGGTTTTTTAATTATGAGAAAAATCTTTGTGTAAAACACTGTTTCTCAACCTTTCAGTATTTGCGACCCAATTTTGAATCATAATTTTCATCGCGCACTCCCATCTCATACAATAAAAATGCGTTGTGGAGTATTGATACAACCCTATTTATAAGTGCATTATACCAGTGTAAATGTGTATTTTATTTTTTATTACGTCAGAATGTATTTTGTTTCACTTTCCTTTCAGTAAATTAATTAATTTTTTAATAATATTATCTTTTCGATGTGCTCGCGTCCCCCATTTAGCCAGGGGGCGCGCCCCACAGGTTGAGAATCACTGATGTAAAAGAAGCTATGAATAAACATGACCTTAAAAATTGCGAGGAATAAAATGCATGATATGGGTAAAAATTTCCTTATGGTGATTTTCTTAAAATATTTCATCAATTCAGAAGAAAGCCAAAAGTTTAAAATTTTACGTAAACCAGAAAGAACGATATTAATTTGCATATTAGAAACTTTTTATTTATTTAATATATAGTTCATAAAATTTTTAACAAACTAACTAGTTCTAATATTCAGGTACCTGAATAATCCAGTGGATCTTTAAGATACGTTTAGCTGAATGAAAAAAGATATGCCGAACCGAAAAGAAGTTAATGTTACGATTTAAAACCGGCACCTTATTCCCTGTTAGCTGCCTTCTTGTCCGTCGCTGTGGCTATACGATTGTTTATCAAACAGCCACCTGTGTTCAGATATGAAGCTACAGATTGCTTTTGTTAGTGATTTTTATGGCACTCGTAAATTTTTTAAAATTCACAAGCGGCAATTTTTTAAACGCTGATTTTGAAATTTCCTTCGTAAACTCTTGAATTGGATGGCTATGAGTTTTAGTGCCTAAGACACTTTTACTCAGAATGAGTGCTAAGAGATTTAGAGGAACATAGACTTCACCAATGGTAAATCAGATGGGGTACGTGTTAAAACCTGTCAGGCAAATGAGGGGAATGGGCTGGAAAATGGAATGCAAGTGCAACGATGGGAGAATAAGAGTATGATGCAGCGGGGCAAGGTAGCATGAGCGAACTATGGAGGCTTAAGAGGTGTGGACCATTTTGTAGTGGCATAAGGAAAGGCATATTTTCCATTATTATGGGTATAATTGAGTTGATCCAGGACAGTAGGGTTGATGTGGTTACAAGTTTTTGGAAGAAGTTCCTGGAGAGTTCTTTAATGAATTCATCTATAGTTTGGATCTTCAGATCGTTGTGTATGACACTGTTTCTAACGTACTAGGGAGCATTGACTATGATTCTAAGGATTTTGTTTTGGAGGATTTGTGCTTTTTTACGGTTGGAAAATGCTGAGAGGCCCCAAATTTGCGCCGCATACGTGAGGATAGGTCTCAGAACTTGTTTGAAAAGTAGCAACTTGTTTTCTAGTGTAAGAAGAGATCTTCTTCCAATAAGTGGGATGAGCAGGTGAACTTTGGCCCAGAACTTCTCTGTGTTGTATTTAAGATGGCTTCTGAAGGTGAGCTTGTCGTCTAGGATTAGCCCAAGGTACTTGACCTCTTTGTCCCAAGTGAGATCTTCATCAAAGAACGAGAGAGTTTTTAGTTCTTTCCTGGATGTACCTTTACGGAACATGACTGCATGGGTTTTGTCTGTGTTGATGGCAACACGCCAAAGCGTGCACCATTTCTCAATGTTATTTAGGCCTTTCTGAAGTGTGTGGATGACATAATTTATGGTGCTACCTTGGGCTAAGATGGCAGTATCATCCGCAAAGAAGCAATTCATGATTTGGTTGGTCTTGGGGAAATCAGAGGTGTAGATCGTATAGAGTAGTGGACTAAGGATGCATCCCCGTGGAGTTCCGGCTTTTATACTTCCAATATCGGAGAGCGTATGATTGAGCTTGACCCGGAAGGTCCTGTTTCTAAGGTAGTTAATAAGGATGACTATGAGGTAGTTAGGAATTTTGAACTTTATCAGCTTGTAGATCAGACCATTATGCCACATTCGGTCAAATGCTTTGCGGACATCAAGGAATACTCCTCCAGTGTAGAATTTGTGGTTAAAACCCTTTGTGACGGTGTTAGCTACCCTAAGCAATTGATGAATGCAGCCATGGCCTGCCCTAAAACCGTACTGTTCGTTTGGAATGATGCTAAGATCATGACATTCTTCTTTTAATCTTGAGAGGATAATTTTTTCGAAGATTTTGCCAATGTTGCTGAGGAGGCTGATGGGACGATAGTTCCCTGGAAGTTTACGATTTTGCCGAGGTTTAGGGAACATCAGGACATGCGCTGTTTTCCAAATGGTAGGGAAGTAGTTGCAGAGAAGACATTTGTTACAGATTTTAGTGATGAAGGTAATTACATTGGTGGGAATTTGTTTTAATGCTTTGTTAGGAATGCCATCTGGTCCAGTAGCCTTCCTGGGATTGATTCTCTTAAGGAAGGATAAGATTTCCTGTGGCGAGGTGAGCTTGATGTTAGAACTAGGTTTAGGATTATTGATGTATCTACGGATTGCTCTATTGACTTCATCTATGTGAACATCATCGTACGGTTCAGGGTTAGTTTGGAATGAGTTCTCCAAGGAGTATTTGAAGGCGTTTGCCTTTCCCAGGGGGGTGTATTTAATACCATCAGTGTCAAGCATGGGTGGGATTTGGATGTACTTCCTGGCTGCAATGTAGATTGAATTATCTTCTTGGTTTAAACTCATAAGCCACTCCTTCCAACTTTCTTGATCATAGTCTTTGATTTCCCGTCTGATTTGATTTGTGAGGCGGTTTGCAGTTCTTCTATATCTTGGGTCGTATGTTTGTTGCCATCTCTTTCTAATTTGATTGCGGAGGGTGATCTTCTTAACGATATTAGGCGGAAGTTTTCTGTAGTTACCATTAATGAGTTTAGATCTGGAGGCCAGGTTAATTGCTGTGAGAATGGCACTGTTGAGTTTCGTAATGTCTTCGTCAATATCTTTGATGTTTTGGATGTTGGGGTTCCCTGGAAGAGAGGTGCTCATAATTTGCTTAAATTTAGACCAATTATTCGTTTTAATAATCTTGCTTATGTCTGGGAGGTTGACATTAATATCAATTTCAAAGGAGACTGGATTGTGGTCACTGCTAAGAGCGTTGATAGAATTCGCATCACCAGAAGAGAAGTTTTTGAGAATTCCAAAGTCCAGGGTGCTTGGGTTATTAGAGTGGTTAGGAAAGTCCGTTGGTTCACAGGGAGCTAAGAGGATGAGGTTGTTATTGCAGATGTAGTCATGGATAATAGTGCCATTAGAGTTCCAAGTGCCCGAGCTCCAAGCCCTATGTTTGGCGTTGAAGTTACCAACTGCGATGCATTTACTGTTCGAATTGAAAATGTTGTTAAGTTCCAGAGTCGAGATGGAGCCATGCGGCGGTCTATAGATGCTTGAGATGGTAATGGGAGTGCTGTCTGGTAAGTGAAGCTGGATAGTAGTATTTTCAAATGTGGTAGATGCGATAGGGGTTGGATGATGATCTATTGAATTTCGGATGAGAATTGCTGTTCCACCTCTTCGATGGGTGAGTCTGTCTGTTCGATAGGACGAGTAGTTGGGGAACTTGAGTCTGTCTCCTGGGTTGAGATGGGTTTCTTGTAAGGACAATATATCTGGTTTCCAGTCAAGAAGAAAGTATTTGAGTTGATTAATTTTGTTCTTTATGCCAGCAGCATTCCAGCTGATTAGGTTAAGGCTATTGTTCCTCTGATTATTGAATGCTAACAGTAGGGGGTTTCATCTGGCAGTAGTTAGCCATTTGGCTGAATAAAGAGTTCATCATGCTGGACATCATTTGAGACATCTGTTTGAAGAAAACTTCTTGGGTTGGGGGGTTCGCATTTGAAGCAAGTTGAACGGGTCTTGGGATAAATTGGGTGGCAGGATTAGGATTTGGTTCTACTGCAGGAGTTGGGGGCATTTTAATCTTGGCGATGATTGCTGGGTCAGCCCAGGCATTTTCAGGAGCTTCTGAAAAGGTTCTTTTGTTAACAGGGTTCTTTGGGCATCCTGTGAAGTTTGGCGTATGTGGGCCATTGCAGTGGAGGCATTTGGGAGGCGTATCCTTAGGATTTGGGCATTCCCTGGATCTGTGGGGTCCTGCACACTTCATGAACCTAGGGTTTCTGGTACAGAGCCGACTGTGATGAAAGAATTCCTGGCAATTGTAACATTGCCCAGGAGATTGTTTCTTCCTCAAGGATTCAATAGTAACTCTCATGCGGCCAATGAATTCGATTTGGTAAATTTCCTTGGACTTTGGAATTTTAGGTAGGGTAACAAGGAAGAGGTTGAAGTTTGTATTGGATTGCCTGTTTCGAATAGGATGACATAAAGTAGGAGCAAATCCCTGATTCTGAAGGTGAGATATTATTTTAGAAGTATCAAAGTCTTTAGAGAGGCCTCTGATGACAACTTTAATTTGTTTTTCATCATTAAGTTCATATGTATGAGATTTCATACCATCTTGAGTGATTTTATTTTGTATAGCTTTATGAGCTTCGGGCGTAGGAGGGAAGATCTTTAGTTTATCATTATTCATCATGCGTCCTGTTATTTTCTCCTTGGTGATTTCATTAAGCAAGTCAAGAAGTTGGGGGACGTTCTTAGGATTATCTATATAGATAGGAGGAACGTATCTGCTTTTGTTGGCATTATTAGAGTTGTTAGCAGTAGAGGGACCAGGTTGGCTATTTTGGAAACTTCTTAAGTTTATTTCACTTGGTGTTTTAGCCGTATGGCTGAAGAGTCCTTGTTGATTATCTAAATCCTTCATTTCATCATCTAGATTAGATTGAATTTCGTAATGGTCTTGTTCATGTTCCAAATTTGCAAAGCGATTGCTTGTATTTATTTGATATTCAAAGGATTGTTTAATCTTTTTTGAAGCATTTTCTTCTTTCTGAGGGGATCTCCTATTTATTCTTACTCTTTTTGTGACATGCATTAGATGTGGAAGAGGATTCACTATCAGAACCTCCATCGGAAAAGATTTTATTTACATGGGAATTTGTATAAGCGTTGGCAATAATTTGATTGGACAACAAGGTTGTAAGAATACTACTTTTCCTATGCAAAATGCGGTTAAGAGACCTATCTAGCATATGGATAGCATTTGATAATTCAACAGATTGAGGGGAAACTTTTTCCAAAGTATCAAGACATGCATCAATTTTACAAACATAAATATCACACTCCTCAGGACAGGTACACTTTGAAATATCAATAACATTGCAAACACTAAGAGCAAAGTGTAAAGGGTCGGCATTTACCCCTTCGCTGTCAGCAATCGTCTCGTTTTGAGAAGCCATAAATCCGCTGGGTTAGCACAGCTTTGGTAAGTCAAGGAATCACAACACACACGTAATCCAGAGGGAAAGTTCGCTCTAGATAACAAACACCCGAAAATAGGTGTAATGCACAGTCACAACGCTTCCACTAGCACTAGAGAGGTAAGAAGTCAGCGCGACTGCTCTAAGTCCACACAGTAAACAACGCGAGTGAGTCCAAATCAAAAATGTAAACCCTGACGTAGGAGGGTGGGGAAGAGTCCTCTCCCGTCGGAGGTCGCAAAGCAGAACCTTTAGTTTAGCACGCGGCCGTTGGGTGGAAGCACATCTCATCAGCAATAGAGAAACGAAGAAGCGGATCATCGAGACGATCATCATCAACTGGCATCGCTTCAAGCAGTAGGTAAGCTAAAACCAGGACAGAGCATCAGTAGCACGTATCATGAAGACGAGGATCAGCATATTATCAGAACAGCTACTGTAATTATATTAATTTTATATAAAAATTTATTTGTTATAAATAGTGGTAATGAAGAAATACATTGAAATGACAATTAAATAAGTTTTCATTATATTTGATCAAAATGACACTTAATCAGTACCGTTAAGATTTTCCTCTGGAGCGGCATTGTAGAGATGTGAATTTCGGCTTATTAAGAGAATCAAATTGATGAGGATTCTTCCACAAATTGATATTTTTTAAACTGGAATCTTCAAACAGTAATACTAAATTTTAAGAAAGTTGAATGCACAGAATCCAGCATTATTTATTGCATTTCGAAAATAGTTCGTTCAAATTTCAATGTTTTGTGCAACATTTTGTTATTTTATTTTTTTTAATTTTCATGTCTTTGAATTATGTGAAGATAATTCCATCCCATGCTGTGCTTTTTTTATTTTTTTTTGGAAAAACTGCTTTGGGAATGTAGTTTTGGGATTCGTTTCTTTCTTCCAACTAAAAGTTCAATGCTTGCTGAGAAAAAAAAGTGTAAATTTGAAAATTTATAGAATGGCAACGTCAGTTTAATGGTAAAGAAAAGAGACGATTTTTTTTCCTCTGAATTTAATATTAGCGTTTATGCATTTAGTACGTAGTGCCCATGGTATTTGTATTTTGCCCTATTTTATTATAATGTCCATCGTATTTTTGTAAAGTCATTTTAAGCATTACTAATTAGAAACTACTTCATATATATATTTTAAGTGTGGAAATTGATTTCCTGGCGTCCGTTGACTGTTACAAAAGAAAAAAAAAGTTAAGGGTTTTCAATGTAATTTTAAAACTACCTAATGCATTTATCATTTATTTATTTAAACAGTGTGCCCGCTAAAGTCCGTTGTCATCCCAACAATTTTTGAATGGCAATTCATAAAAGTGGGGTCAAGGTATAGTAAAGTTGCCATGCGCTACCCAAGAAAACCGCTTACAGCACCACCTGGCGGAAAATTTCGTAGTTAGCGTTCTTATCTCACAAATGGTACGATACACGGGAAAAAAGTAAATTACAAAGTTGTTCAGCATCATCGATTTATTAAGAAAAGACATCTTCCGTACAGTAATATTAAAAATAGAAGGCGTTAAATGCATATTTGTTCGGTTCGCAACTCCCAAAATTGTAATGCGACATAACGCGGAAGAAAAGAGAAAACGCAACAAGTCATCGGGTATGGCGGTTGCGTAGAATGGCTTCCACGTTCACCTGACCTGAACTCATTGGACTTTTTTCTGTGGGGAAACATCAAACAACGAGTGTGTACAACCCCTCAACCAACATTGCAGGAACTTCAAAACCGTATTACGGATGCTTGTGTCAGCGTGTCACCTGCCATGTTGTACAATGTGCAGCGGGAAGTGCAGCCGCGTGTCTAAATGTGTATTGTTGCTGAAGGACACCATTTTGAGCATGACATATAGATGAGCCTCATTTCCGGCAAGAGCAGTTTTGTTCAACGCGAGCAAACAAATGTGCGTTTTGTGCTTTTCATTTGTATCATTTTTATGTGCAAAATGTTTTTCTGTAATAAATCGATTATGCTGAACAACGTTGTAATTGACTTTTTCCTGTATTTCGTACCGCTTCTGAGATAAGAACGCCAATTCCGAATTTTGCCGCCAGGTGGTGCTGTAAGCAATTTCCTCGCGTAGCGCATGACAACTTTACTATACCTAGACCCCACTTTTTTGTCTATAGATCTTGCCGTTCAGTAATTATTTGGGTGACAAAGGAGTTTAGCAGGCACACTGTATATTTCATGACTGAACAAAAGTTGTTTCTTGAATGTTTGGAAAGATGAAGAAGAATACGTACTGTATTTATACTTAAATATGAAAATAAATTTATGAATTTACAAATATGAATCTTTCAGGAGGATACAACACTCTATTTCCGCTTTTAAATTCCTTTGTGCACACGTGGATGTACCTCTACTATGGCCTTGCTGCGTTTGGACCTTCTCTTCAAAAATATCTATGGTGGAAAAAATATCTGACAAAATTACAAATGGTAAATATGATTATATTTGTGATAAAACATTTATCTCATATACCTTCACGCAAACGCTAAGATATTTCTGGCACATTCATTAACTATGAAATGCAAATTGCATGGGTATTTTAGAGATATCAAGTTGATAGCACTTAGGCTTAGTTAAGGTAGAATTAGCTTTAACTAGTGCGGTCTGTCAAAAAAGTATCCGAACTATTCTCATTGACTTCAATTTGTAAAAATTAAAATCAAGTAAGATAAGTTGCTTGATTTAGGAATAAGTCTCGATTTAAATGCAGTTAAGCACCGTTTATACGTTTCTCATGGCATTTACATTCACACGTCGTTTAATCATAGTTCCGATTTATTCGTAACCACTGTAAAGATAAAGTGCTTCTTTTATACGTCTCAAAACTTTATCTATACGTCGATTTCTCTGTATATAAAATTCGCAAATTTTCTGCCTCGGTTTTTATTTCTCCCCTGCTATTAAGAGGGAGACTTTTACTGGAAGACATGGGGAATAATATCCTTTTTGTCCCTTCCATTTCCAAATAAAGGCCTCCCTGCACGCACATAAAATAAGAAATATATTATTAATACTGAAGATATGCATTGAAATTATAATTTTTCTCGATTTTATGAAAATTGTTTAATTTTAAAATTTAATTATTTTTGCCATACTATGTAGTAAATGCTTTTACTATATAGAAACTTTAATAATATTACTTATAAATAAATATTTTGGAAGCATTAACTTTGTAATAATCAAAGCAGTTTATTAAAATTTCGATCATACGTCTTTTCATTTATACGTCGTTTCACGACCGTCCCTCGAAAGACCAATAAACGATGTTTTATTGTAGATGCGAATAACATTTGTTTTAAGGACCATCTTCATATTTATTTTCATATTATTTTCAAATTTTCCTCTAAGAACCTCATTGTGTCTTCTTTTACCCCTCTGACTGCTTAACCTGCGATTTCCGTGGGTAGGAAGTAAGTTTCTGCTGCAAGTTTATGTGTTTATTTAGTACTATTACAGCATTCAATCATATTATTATAACAAAGTTTTTCAAATAAATAACAATTCGCTTAATTCCACGGACGTCGGACTTTTCATTTATGCATCGTCTTACGACAGTCTCCGGAAAGACGTATAAACGGTGTTCTATTGTACATGCGAATTGCATTTACGTTAAGGAGCATCTTCATATTTATTTTCATATTATCTTCAAATTCTCTATTTTCAATCTTCATTGTGTCTTCTTTTAAGCGATTATACACATGGAAAACACTTCTAATATGAAAATTTAGGTAATGCGACTGAAAAAACTACGGGTTTTGTCAGTATGTATAAAAATGTAGAATAAAGGTAATTTTTACAAATCTGTTCTTTACATTTCACTATTTTCCTTTATTTCACTACTTTCGTCTCACACTAACTTTACACATTTCACTGCTTTCTTTACACACTTAGTTTACACATATTGGGTCTTTTAGCTGTTCTGAAAAGATGTCCCTATTAGCACAAGATTTCCTACAATATTCATACGATATGTTTACGATGTTGTGGGGCGTTCAGAATATCTTAGCAAAATCGTGGAAATATCGTAGAATATCTTGTGCATAATGGTACGTTGGTTCATGCCACGCTGTGACGTGGCATCTCCTTTCCTTCTATCGGAAGCCCTATGGTCTTCATACTTGACCTTTCCACGTGATATTGAATTCACCGCTCTCTATCATTATTTGAATATTTCATTAGATTAGTGTTCAAGACACGTAGTTCGCGTAATTGATTATTCACAGAGTGTTGATCGATGTTCAGTTCATTATCAGCTAGTGTGTTTTAATAAGTTTTTGATATATTGCTTTAAATGAATATTTATTTATTGAAATTAGTAAAATATAGCG
>BGPR01046699.1:0-10689 GCA_013235015.1 Araneus ventricosus
CGACTCAGTAGTCGCTGAACCACAATTCCGATTTTCAATTTTTTTTTTTGTAACTTCTGTTGTTACCTTTTATCTCTAAAATAAGGCATTAGTTATGTTTTTAACATATGTAGTTACCGAGATATAGAGGATCTCCCATACAACGTTTTTCATGGCGTTATGACGTGTGAATCAAATTCCTTCCTGAGACCCCATTGGGAGGAATGTAGTCCTACGTTAAAAACCCATGTGAAAGTGGAATTTATTTACCAATAGGGAATGAATTCCAATCTCTGGGACGTATTTGTCCATTAGGGCCGAAAGGATTTGGAAAGCTACTTTATTTTTCTTTACTTTCTCGTATACAGATTGAAAGAATAGTAATCTTTACAAATTCGACCTCAAGATTTTCATGACTGTCGACGACTTGGAGCTCTCTGAGTTTATGTCGGTCTGTCAACACGATAACTCAAAAACACAACGAGCCAGATGGATGAAATTGGGTTTGGGGTCATAAAACCAAAATTATGTAGATTTCTATCAAATTTTGTACAAAATGCGCCTACGGAAAATCTATCTATCTGTCCATCCTTGTGCGTATAGACGCAATAACTCAGAAATAACACAGAGCTACAAGGATTAAATTTAGCATATGGTTTTGTCATCAGAGTCTGTATCAAATTTTAGACCGAATCCGTCAAAGTGTTGGCTGTTTGTTGTCTTGTCTATTACTGAGCATATGAACACTAAAATTCAAAACCGCAACAAGCTAGGTAAATGAAATTATGTATGTGATCTTGTCACCAAAATTGAGGATTTGTATTAAATTTTGGTTCCAAATGGAAGAAAGGGTGATATTCAAAAAGGCATACTCGATTTGCGTCACTTTAAAGCTGGACATTCGATCTGTTCTAATCCATTTGGAGGGCTTCTTAGTAGACCGTTTCCATTATCAGCGCATAAAATTTGTTGGCATCCACAGGCCGGACTGTGCCAGCCGCACCTACGGGCAACCTGATCACCTAGGCTACTGCACATCCTCCTCCCCCCGCTTTGAAAACGGGTCTCACTGCCCTGATTTCTCCAGAATGGCTCCCCCCCACACATACCCCAGTTTGTGATTTTCGTTTTTGTGAGAGAGGTTCGGTCCCTTAACCGACGATTGTATTTCAGTTTTATGGCCTATCGAGCCGAATGAAAATCCAACTTGGATGGAATTCCGACTTTTTCCTCGGTCTGCTCCCTTTTTCATCGGTTTCTTACATTGACGAAGGGGTTTGGCATCCTGTATTCGAAAAAAAGTGGAATGGCCTAGTGGTGAATGTTTCACTTAATACGGAAGGATGGAACATGTCATATTTTATTTTGTTAGCATTCGTGTGATAGTCGTGGGGAGACGCTGGTTTTTTCTTAACTGTGAATCCGTAGATTCTTAAAAATTATAACAAAACCAGCAGGGGTAGTCTCCTTCAAACCTTCCGGTATACTCCCTAATAAAGGTGTCATTCCCCTCGTGTGAAAATTGGTACTTTGGGAGGACTTGCATGGAATTGTGGAATTTGGACATTAGAGTGACTTCAAGTACTTAGATTTTTATTGCCCTCATCAGTGGCGAATTCAGGATTCGGGTCGGGGGGGGGGGATGAGGTCATAAAAATGTTGTATCGTCGTGACGAATGTCAAACCTCAATGCTAAAGTAAACCAAAACTGTTTAACTTTACAGGCTTTCCTCTCCTGACAATAAGAATAATAAAGAACACTACAATACTTCCGATAATTTAATAAAAAATGCAGTGAAATAACTGGCCAAAAAATGTTTTCGACCGCGCCAACGCTACAAGTTCAAGTGGAATGACAAGAAAAGTAGGAAAATTTTAGAGCCTGTCAAGTCAGAAATCAATGTTGTCACGATTTTACTACTATTTTCTAAAATGAAAATTAAGATCAAACAGTTGTAGTGATTTTAAATTAAATCAAGAATTTTGGTTTAGCTCTGAGGGGGCTGCAGCCCGATAGCCCCTCCCCTGGATTCGCCGCTGGCCCTCATAATCAGAGCCCTCCTTCCGATTTTCATCTATAGTCACACAATTAGTGGCGGATTTTGACCATATGAGGCTCCAGGCGCAAAATTTTTTTTGAGACCCTTGCTTTATACTCAATGTCGTAAATTCTCAGTCGGCTTAACACTGCTATATATGTCGTATAGATTTAGAGCCCCCGTCAGAGTCTCTAGGTACGAGGCGAACGCCTCTATCGCCTGTGCGAAAATCCGCCACTGGTCACAATACAGCGGTTTTCTGCTTCGTAGTATAGTGAAAACCAAGCATTCAGTTTGGAGACCGTTCTTTCGACCGACAGGTCCATAATATGATAGGGACATTCAATTTTAGTCGCAAAACCACATATCAAATTTCACTTATGTTGGTTGTTGCGTTTTAGAGTTGTCGCATTCACATACTACACGAGAATATACAGACCAACAGATGGTCCACCCGTTGACGGATTTGGTCTAAAATTTGATACTAATCTGCAATTCTGGTGATAAAACTATGTACCAAATTTTATCCATATAGCTATTTGTTGTTTGAGTTATTGCGTTCACGTGAACACGGACAGACAGGCAGACTTCACGTGGATGGATTTCGGTCAAAAGTAGATAGAAATTTACAGTGTTGATGTAAAAACCTCATAAATAAAGTTTTCCCTTTTTAAGACCATTTTGAATCATCTTGGTTGCGGACATACAAGACAGGCAAACATAATTCCAAAAATGTATTTTTCCGACTCAGGGAGTCTGAAACATGGAGATTCAGGGAGTCTGAAACATGTAGATTCAGGGAGTCTGAAACGTGGAGATTCAGGGAGTCTGAAACATGGAGATTCAGGAAGTCTGAAACGTGAAGATTTAGGGAGTCTGAAACATGGAGATTCAGTGAAACATGGAGATTCAGGGAGTCTGAAACATGCAGATTCATCAAAATCTGGAGGTCGAATTTTTTTTACGATTACAATACTTTCTCTTTGTACACTTTGCATACAAGAAACAGGGCCGGATTAAGCCCTGCAGGGGCCCTTATGCAATGTTATTTTCGGGGGCCCCCTTTCCCGTCCCCAATTTTCAAAACGAGATTTTTTATTGATTTTAATTCATCTCTATTCATGCAAGTTTTTAAGTAACACATATAATGACAAACTGAAATAAAACATTTAAATTGCGGATCACCATCAAGAGAGCTGGTTTTGTTATAAAAAAAATTATTTAAATCGAGTGTCGAAAATTTAAATTTAAAACTAATGTTAAACACAAATTTAACGTTTACAAATTTACAAAGTATTTTTGACAGAATCTTAATATTCTGATACAAAGATTTACAGAGCTGTTGACTTGTGAATTAGTCAGCCAATTGTGAAAAAGAAGAAAGAAAAGAAAATTGGACCGAATATTAAAACATGGTAAAAATTCTAAGAATAATGTTCTGAAATTTAAGCAATAATTAATTTTAATTTGAGTATGTTTGAGTACATGGACCTTGTAAATCAAATGTAGGCGGAAAATTAGATTACACTGAAAATACCTCCTCAGGCCCCCAATAGTTGTGGGGCCCATAGGCAGTTGCCTGCATTACCTATTTAGTAATCCGGCCCTGACGAGAAAATAAAAATAAAGTTAACAAAAATTATTTCCAGTTGGGCCCGCGTTTCCTAGGGGCGGCTGTGCCTCCCGGATAAGAAGCAAAAAGAGAGAGGACGGATCGTGCGGGGAAGCATCGGAAAGGAAGCGGTGTTTCGCACTTCCCTTCTAAAACGGGCGAACATCCGACTATATTAGAGTGACAGGGAGAATGGAACATCATTCTGCAGTGAATCGAGCAAAATTTCTTCCAGGAATGGGAAAAAAAAAATTCCGAGATGTCGCCTGTCACGAAAATGGTCACTAAAGTCGTACAAGAGGCACGAATTTCGTAACAGATGATGAAATTTTTTCAGCCAAAAATTTTCGTCCGGCTATTTCTCTTAAATATTGCGTAATTGAATACAGATACAAGAATTCTTTTAATCCGTAAAGAACATTTAAATTTATCTTTAATTTCTATATTTTCTTACTTTCCCATTTATGAAGAGAAAGTATTGTATTTATCAAAAAATTTGACCTCGAGAGTTTGATGAATCTCCGGGCCGCGGTGGCCTAGTGGTAAGGTCTCGGCTTTGGGATCGGAGGGTTCCAGGTTCGAAACCCGATTCCACTGAAGATCCGCCGTGTATGGGGCCGTAATCATATGTAGTCATAATCATATCTCCAACGAGAGGCTAAACGTCCTCCCGTTGGTGTGGCGTAAAAATACCCACACTGGTCCGGCCTACCCAAAAAGGGTGTAAGGCCGGTAGAGGACCAGTGGGGAGACCTCCACCAGCATGTGGAGGACGGGATTTATTGGGTACAATAAAAAAAAAATGATACAGGCATTGCCCGAACAGGGGCAGTAATTTTAAATACAAGAGAGCTGGGAGTGTAAACATGGTTCGACCCACCTCGGTGGGGAGAAAATAGCTTGATTTACTGCTCGGGCAAACAAGGAACAGTAAAAAATATATAAAAATAGATAAGTATTGAAAAAAAAACAAACAAATAAACACAGAAAAAGCAGTAAAAATCAGATATATAAAAAGGTCAAATATTGAAACCCCATAGTATAAAAACAAAACATACACAAACAATATTACACATCAAACGACACACAAAACACAAATAGAAACTGTACCAACGACCTCCCTGAGTCTGGGGGAAAAAATTGGAATTATGACTCAAAACCGCTAAAAGCTAGACATGACATTTGGTATGTGGCCTTTACACTAAAATTCCAGATTTCCTTCAATTTTGAACGAAATCCGTCAGCAGGAAGTCTGTGTGCTCGTCTGTCCATGTGAACACAATAACTCGAAAGCGCAAACAGCTAGATGGATAAATTTGGTTCCTAGTTTTATCATTAGAATTATAGATCTTTAGTAAATTTTGGACTAGATCCTTCTAAGGGTTGACCATTTGTCGGTAAGTATATTTGCGTATGTAGACGCGATAATTCGATAACACTTCGACCTAAACAAATAAAATTTGGTGCGTTATCTTGTCACCAACATCGGAGATCTGTATCAAATTTTCGACCCAATCGGCGGAAAAGGAAGACACCCCAAATCCGTACTCGGTTTTCTTCCCTGCACTATGACGCTTAACCACTTAACTGAATAGTTTTCTTTGCTATCTAATAAGATGCCCCCTCCTGTTTTGGAAAGGGGCTGTCGTTTTCATTCATCTAAGAAGGCATAGGATACTTAAGATGTTTATGGATCCTACATATTTTTTGTGTCAAATTATAAAGCTAATTAATGATTCAATTTTAGTTTATAAGACTAAAATTTCGATAATTCGATGCACGAGTATTCTCGGGCTGTTAAGTTAAGCGGTTAAAACGCCTCAATTGTGTTAGTATTCGAGAAAATCAAGGTGCATTTTTTTTAAATTTATTTTTGCAACAGAACAACTAATAAATGAATCAATTAATTAAATGCGTGCACCTTCATCAAAATATTTATCATTAAAACGTGTTAAAATGACAATGGCATAGCTAAGGGGTTGGTGGGCGGAGGGGGCGGTCCGCCCTGGACGATACTTCGAAAAGAGTGACAAAATCAGACACGCAGGACAACAAATTTATAACTAAGAAGAGCAGCGGCACTGAATCTATCATTGTGCGCACCAAAAAAAAAAACTAATATAACTAATTCCGGGGGGGTGGGGGGTTCCGCTTTTTGTCGACAAATTGCCAATATGTGAAAGAAAGATTAGTGATGAACGCGCGATTTCGCAACCTATCTGTAGTCGAGGGCGTCTTGCGAAGAATTACGTTAAATCAAAATTTAATTTTAATTTAATTAGTCTTAAAATTAAAAATGTTACTAATAAAATGTTTTTCTTAGATTTTTTTTTATTATTTTGAGGTTTATGTGTGCTATGTAACTTGTAAAGGAAGTGCGGCATATTGCAAGTTTGCCCCGGGCGACGGAAGTTGCAGCTACGCCACTTTACTGTGAAACCTCTCTACAGTGGCCATCCTTGGCCTCTCTCAAGTGGTTGCATGTTTGGAAGTATGTATTTATGAAAATATGTATTTAAACTAGCCGTAATTCGTTATTTCCAACAAAGTAAAATTTTAAGAATCTCAAAAAAAATTATTCGGGTGTTTTTTTTTTTTTTTTTTTTTTTTTTTTGACGTAGATTTATGTCTCTCCATAGTGGTCTAATGGTGTGTCGGGAAAAGAAAAAATTATGACTCTCTTCGCGGCATTTTTAAACGCTTATAGCTCCACAGCCAAATAACATAGGGAGTTGGTTGTAGTTTCATTTAACAGAGAAAGGTGGACATTGAAGACTGCAAAAATAATTTTAGAATTTGGAATTACGGGTTAGTCACAGTCGAGTTGCAAAGTTGGTGAAAATTGCGAAGAATTTTTCATAGATAGAGTCACATAGTCACTATAGACCAGAGGTTCTTAACCTGTGGTACGCGTACCCCTTGGGGTACGCGAAGGACCAGTTGGGGGTACGTGAAATAAAAGTCGGTCAATGGCGGACACAAGAAAATATAAAGGATTAATAAAAGTTAACAGTATTTTTTTTCCCCTAAGTTCGTATGAAAAGTAAAAGTGAAAGTTGTGCTAGTCTAAACCTACGCTCAAAATAAGAAAAAAGAAAGCGAAAGAAAACCTGGTAAATGATTGATATTTTGTCTTCACCAGCCCCGATTATGCATGAACCATCAGTGTGTTCGCTAAAGCTGTAGCTTCATCAGGCGCCAGTGTGGTATGTTTTTTATTTTTGTTCTTCTAGTTTAGGCTTATCGAGAAAAATCCGGAATCCTCTCAAAGATTCTTGTTTTGAAGTTTTTATTAAAAATGTGATTAAACGCAGGCATCTTTAATTGCTCGATTGGGATGCGTAATGAATAACGACTATTCATATAAATCAAGCTTTGTGTTTTATGGGTGATCAATTTGATTGGTTTGGTTTGTTTTGTGACACAAAACTGGTGTTTGTAGGCTATGCGTGCTCAATTTGAAGCCCTTATCTTTGGAGTGACTTCAATTCGATATTGTTTGATTTCTCAAAATGGACAAGTGGTTGAAAACTGGAACTCTTAAGAGATAGGCATCTAGAACTGAAATTCGAAATACCGATTTGGCAGTTATGGGGATAACTGTGGATCAGCAAGATGATAATCATGAATTGCAAAGGCCGACTGTTTTGCCTGTTCAGGTAAGAAATAAAATTGGTTCTGTTAAAAAAAAACCCAAAACATGAGTGCACCTCCGAAGAAGAGAAAATATTCTAACGAATACTTAAAATATGGATTTTCCGTTACGGGTGATGAAGATTGTCCAAAACCTCTCTGCGTTGTTTGCGGAGAGATATTGTCAAATGGCAGCATGAAACCATCTTAACTAATGCGCCATTTAGAAACAAAACATGCAACTTATAAGCAAAGAAATATCAGTTTTTCCAACAGCCCTAATTTAAATTTTTGTTTGATATCCACAAACAAAGCAAATGAGGCATCATACAGAATAAGTTATCATATTGCTAAAAGTGGAAAAAATCATACTATCGCTGAAAATTTGGTATTTTCGTGTATCAAGGATGCGGTCGAATGCATGTTCGGTGAAGACCATGTCCAAAAAATTAAAAATATTCCTTTGTCTAACAGAACAGTTTCTCGGAGAATTAAGGACATGTCTATTGACAATGAAGCTACTAAAAATGAAAGAATAAAAAAGAGCCCCTTCTTTTCAATACAGGTGGATGAAAGCACTGATGTTTCCGATCTGTCAATTTTGTTTGTTATTGCAAGATATTTGAATGTTAACGAACTTGAAGAAAACCTCTTATTGTGTTATCCTCTCACTAAAAGATGTATTGGCGAGGATATATTTAATGCCATTCAGGATTAATTCTGTGGAAACGAAATAGATTGGGCTAAGTGCTGTGGTGTTTGCACAGATGGTTGAAAATCTATGTCTGACTGTTATAAAGGTTTACGTGGTCGTAGCAAAATAGTCGCTCCTCCTGTAACTTGAAGCCATTGCTGCATCCACAGACAAAGTTTAGCAGCGAAGCCTTTGCCAGATTCATTGAAAGAAGTACTGAATCAATCTCTCGAAGTTGTAAATTTCATTAAGGCTAATTCAACTAACACCCGATTGTTCAAATCTTTGTGTGGAGACATGAGCAGCCTACATACTACGTTACTTTTGCACACAGAAGTGAGATGGCTTTCGCGAGGAAATGTACTCACAAGATTGTTTGAACGGAAACATGAAGTTCTTAAGTTTTTTTGAAGACCACCCTTTTACGTTGAGCTCTAAATTTTATGAAAGTGAATGGTTGCAGCAGCTTGCGTACTTATCTGACGTTTTTTCAGAAATAAATAAACTTAATTTAGGATTGCAGACTCATTCCATAATCATTTTTAAGGTCACTGACAGAATCGAGTCTATGATTAAGAAGCTGAATTTTTGGGAATCCTGTATTAAAAAATACCAGTATGAAGTTTTTGAGATACTTTACAGCTTTTTCTCTGAGAACGAACTTAAATCAACAAAACAAGTAAAAAACTAGGATAATATCACATTTAAAAGGACTTATGTTGTCATTCAGACAATATTTTCGAAGCGCAGGGATGCAGATATGTGGATATTAAATCCATTCAATGAAGCGTTTTTTAAAAAAGCTGAAAAATTAACAATTTCTGAAAAAGAAAAATTAATTGAACTTTCCACTGATTCTTCGTTAGAATCTGAATTTAAAAAAAGAAATTTGATTGGCTTCTGGGTGGCAGTAAAAGAAGAGTACCAAGAACTCGGTGTTAAAGCAATAAAATATTTAATACCTTTCACGTACACAGAACTTGTGGAAAGAGCATTCTCGTCTTATACATATATTAAGAATAAATACCGAAATAAGCTTGACGCAGCTCCAGACATAAAATTATTATATCTTTCTTCTTTTGAACCCAATTTTATAAAACTCAGCTCCATGAAATAAGCTCAAAGATCGCATTGAAATTTTCTTGCACTTGAATAACTGATTATTACGAAGCGCAATTTTTATCTAACCTTATAAGTTAATGTAATCCTTATTACAATACTGTTTTTATTTGTTTTGCCGTTTAACTAATACTATTTTTAAATTGAAATAAAATATAAAATTAAAAATATGTCCTGCAAATGTCATTAATTCGCGTTGACTCTTAAGCTTACCTAATCCTTTAACATTATTGATAAAAACTTCTTTGCATAGACGGAAGGGGGGGGGGTATGACAGTAGGGGGTACGTGAAAATGAAAAGACTAATCAAGGGCTACGCGAGGGAGAAAAGGTTGAGAACCCCTGCTATAGACTATAGAGTTAATAGTCACATACAGCTACTAATTAAGTCTACGCCTCAATCCCAGCTGCCGTTTCGCAGAGATAGCCTCCCGTCTATATTTATTGTTTTTTTAAAGAGATAATTCCTTGATTTGAATGGATGTTTCCTTGAATCTTTCAATTTTTTTGGAGATAACTTTTTTAGTTTTTTTTTTAAATCGGAAAGGTATTTTTTTTTTTAATAGATAGTTGCTTGATTCGAAGCGATGTTTGCTTGGATCCTTCAACTTTTTCGGATGGCTTTATTTTTAATCGGAAAAGTAAATCCTTAATGTATTCGTCGGTAGTTGGTGAGAAAATGCCAATCATATGATCTATTTTTCCTTTACTCAGTTTATCTCAAAGTTTCATTTGCTGATGGTTGCAACTCATACCAGCAGCTTCTTTGCCAGAGTCCGAATCAGCGCCTGAAAGACATAAAAAACTCTTACATGCCCGCTTCCCCTGCAAAGGTTGAAACTCACTTTTCTCTCCACATAGGGAAAGGGATAATTAATTTCGATCTGATTTTCGGTGTTGTTTTTGAGTGTATACATATTTTTTATTCGTTCTTTCTCGCAAGAAAAAGTCCAAGTTCAGATAGGCGAATACACTGTAGTTGAATGAGCGACTATACTAGCCGCCCAGAGGGGTTTGAGTGGCCGTTCCTAGGGCTTATTTTAGCATTATGCCTATGGACCAACTGGAGATGCAGCTGAGTATTTCATATCTAGTACTAATGAAGATCAATAATACAAAGATTAACTATTACAAGATTTACTAACAAACTGAAAAAACACATATAGAACAAAGTCAACACAATAATAGAAACAAAAAATAATAATAAGAGAATCCGGCAGATGGACTTTCTCAAGGTTCACCCTATGCTGAAATTCTAAATTTCACAAAAATTGGGATTGGATAAATCCAAGGGGTGGCTATCGGACTGCCCCCCCCCCCCCCCCCCCCAGAATTCTGTATTTATTTAAAATCATTACAGCTGCTTTTCTTAATCTCCATTTTTAAAAAGTGAAAACATTTCTTCCTTGTTTTTGACAGGCTCGAAAGTTTTCCCACTTTTGTATTCATTCCACTCGTATTCGCAGCATTGACATGGTCAGAAACATGTTTTTGCTAGTTATTTCATTGTGTTTTTTGTTAAATTGTCCATAGCATTGTAGTGTTCTTTATGATTCTTATTGTCAAGTTAGTAAAGTCTGTAAAGTTAAAGTGTTTTGGTTTACATAAGCCAT
>BGPR01046700.1:0-11976 GCA_013235015.1 Araneus ventricosus
CGCTATATTTTACTAATTTCAATAAATAAATATTCATTTAAAGCAATATATCAAAAACTTATTAAAACACACTAGCTGATAATGAACTGAACATCGATCAACACTCTGTGAATAATCAATTACGCGAACTACGTGTCTTGAACACTAATCTAATGAAATATTCAAATAATGATAGAGAGCGGTGAATTCAATATCACGTGGAAAGGTCAAGTATGAAGACCATAGGGCTTCCGATAGAAGGAAAGGAGATGCCACGTCACAGCGTGGCATGAACCAACGTACCATTATGCACAAGATATTCTACGATATTTCCACGATTTTGCTAAGATATTCTGAACGCCCCACAACATCGTAAACATATCGTATGAATATTGTAGGAAATCTTGTGCTAATAGGGACATCTTTTCAGAACAGCTAAAAGACCCAATATGTGTAAACTAAGTGTGTAAAGAAAGCAGTGAAATGTGTAAAGTTAGTGTGAGACGAAAGTAGTGAAATAAAGGAAAATAGTGAAATGTAAAGAACAGATTTGTAAAAATTACCTTTATTCTACATTTTTATACATACTGACAAAACCCGTAGTTTTTTCAGTCGCATTACCTAAATTTTCATATTAGAAGTGTTTTCCATGTGTATAATCGCTTAAAAGAAGACACAATGAAGATTGAAAATAGAGAATTTGAAGATAATATGAAAATAAATATGAAGATGCTCCTTAACGTAAATGCAATTCGCATGTACAATAGAACACCGTTTATACGTCTTTCCGGAGACTGTCGTAAGACGATGCATAAATGAAAAGTCCGACGTCCGTGGAATTAAGCGAATTGTTATTTATTTGAAAAACTTTGTTATAATAATATGATTGAATGCTGTAATAGTACTAAATAAACACATAAACTTGCAGCAGAAACTTACTTCCTACCCACGGAAATCGCAGGTTAAGCAGTCAGAGGGGTAAAAGAAGACACAATGAGGTTCTTAGAGGAAAATTTGAAAATAATATGAAAATAAATATGAAGATGGTCCTTAAAACAAATGTTATTCGCATCTACAATAAAACATCGTTTATTGGTCTTTCGAGGGACGGTCGTGAAACGACGTATAAATGAAAAGACGTATGATCGAAATTTTAATAAACTGCTTTGATTATTACAAAGTTAATGCTTCCAAAATATTTATTTATAAGTAATATTATTAAAGTTTCTATATAGTAAAAGCATTTACTACATAGTATGGCAAAAATAATTAAATTTTAAAATTAAACAATTTTCATAAAATCGAGAAAAATTATAATTTCAATGCATATCTTCAGTATTAATAATATATTTCTTATTTTATGTGCGTGCAGGGAGGCCTTTATTTGGAAATGGAAGGGACAAAAAGGATATTATTCCCCATGTCTTCCAGTAAAAGTCTCCCTCTTAATAGCAGGGGAGAAATAAAAACCGAGGCAGAAAATTTGCGAATTTTATATACAGAGAAATCGACGTATAGATAAAGTTTTGAGACGTATAAAAGAAGCACTTTATCTTTACAGTGGTTACGAATAAATCGGAACTATGATTAAACGACGTGTGAATGTAAATGCCATGAGAAACGTATAAACGGTGCTTAACTGCATTTAAATCGAGACTTATTCCTAAATCAAGCAACTTATCTTACTTGATTTTAATTTTTACAAATTGAAGTCAATGAGAATAGTTCGGATACTTTTTTGACAGACCGCACTAGTTAAAGCTAATTCTACCTTAACTAAGCCTAAGTGCTATCAACTTGATATCTCTAAAATACCCATGCAATTTGCATTTCATAGTTAATGAATGTGCCAGAAATATCTTAGCGTTTGCGTGAAGGTATATGAGATAAATGTTTTATCACAAATATAATCATATTTACCATTTGTAATTTTGTCAGATATTTTTTCCACCATAGATATTTTTGAAGAGAAGGTCCAAACGCAGCAAGGCCATAGTAGAGGTACATCCACGTGTGCACAAAGGAATTTAAAAGCGGAAATAGAGTGTTGTATCCTCCTGAAAGATTCATATTTGTAAATTCATAAATTTATTTTCATATTTAAGTATAAATACAGTACGTATTCTTCTTCATCTTTCCAAACATTCAAGAAACAACTTTTGTTCAGTCATGAAATATACAGTGTGCCTGCTAAACTCCTTTGTCACCCAAATAATTACTGAACGGCAAGATCTATAGACAAAAAAGTGGGGTCTAGGTATAGTAAAGTTGTCATGCGCTACGCGAGGAAATTGCTTACAGCACCACCTGGCGGCAAAATTCGGAATTGGCGTTCTTATCTCAGAAGCGGTACGAAATACAGGAAAAAGTCAATTACAACGTTGTTCAGCATAATCGATTTATTACAGAAAAACATTTTGCACATAAAAATGATACAAATGAAAAGCACAAAACGCACATTTGTTTGCTCGCGTTGAACAAAACTGCTCTTGCCGGAAATGAGGCTCATCTATATGTCATGCTCAAAATGGTGTCCTTCAGCAACAATACACATTTAGACACGCGGCTGCACTTCCCGCTGCACATTGTACAACATGGCAGGTGACACGCTGACACAAGCATCCGTAATACGGTTTTGAAGTTCCTGCAATGTTGGTTGAGGGGTTGTACACACTCGTTGTTTGATGTTTCCCCACAGAAAAAAGTCCAATGAGTTCAGGTCAGGTGAACGTGGAAGCCATTCTACGCAACCGCCATACCCGATGACTTGTTGCGTTTTCTCTTTTCTTCCGCGTTATGTCGCATTACAATTTTGGGAGTTGCGAACCGAACAAATATGCATTTAACGCCTTCTATTTTTAATATTACTGTACGGAAGATGTCTTTTCTTAATAAATCGATGATGCTGAACAACTTTGTAATTTACTTTTTTCCCGTGTATCGTACCATTTGTGAGATAAGAACGCTAACTACGAAATTTTCCGCCAGGTGGTGCTGTAAGCGGTTTTCTTGGGTAGCGCATGGCAACTTTACTATACCTTGACCCCACTTTTATGAATTGCCATTCAAAAATTGTTGGGATGACAACGGACTTTAGCGGGCACACTGTTTAAATAAATAAATGATAAATGCATTAGGTAGTTTTAAAATTACATTGAAAACCCTTAACTTTTTTTTTCTTTTGTAACAGTCAACGGACGCCAGGAAATCAATTTCCACACTTAAAATATATATATGAAGTAGTTTCTAATTAGTAATGCTTAAAATGACTTTACAAAAATACGATGGACATTATAATAAAATAGGGCAAAATACAAATACCATGGGCACTACGTACTAAATGCATAAACGCTAATATTAAATTCAGAGGAAAAAAAATCGTCTCTTTTCTTTACCATTAAACTGACGTTGCCATTCTATAAATTTTCAAATTTACACTTTTTTTTCTCAGCAAGCATTGAACTTTTAGTTGGAAGAAAGAAACGAATCCCAAAACTACATTCCCAAAGCAGTTTTTCCAAAAAAAAATAAAAAAAGCACAGCATGGGATGGAATTATCTTCACATAATTCAAAGACATGAAAATTAAAAAAAATAAAATAACAAAATGTTGCACAAAACATTGAAATTTGAACGAACTATTTTCGAAATGCAATAAATAATGCTGGATTCTGTGCATTCAACTTTCTTAAAATTTAGTATTACTGTTTGAAGATTCCAGTTTAAAAAATATCAATTTGTGGAAGAATCCTCATCAATTTGATTCTCTTAATAAGCCGAAATTCACATCTCTACAATGCCGCTCCAGAGGAAAATCTTAACGGTACTGATTAAGTGTCATTTTGATCAAATATAATGAAAACTTATTTAATTGTCATTTCAATGTATTTCTTCATTACCACTATTTATAACAAATAAATTTTTATATAAAATTAATATAATTACAGTAGCTGTTCTGATAATATGCTGATCCTCGTCTTCATGATACGTGCTACTGATGCTCTGTCCTGGTTTTAGCTTACCTACTGCTTGAAGCGATGCCAGTTGATGATGATCGTCTCGATGATCCGCTTCTTCGTTTCTCTATTGCTGATGAGATGTGCTTCCACCCAACGGCCGCGTGCTAAACTAAAGGTTCTGCTTTGCGACCTCCGACGGGAGAGGACTCTTCCCCACCCTCCTACGTCAGGGTTTACATTTTTGATTTGGACTCACTCGCGTTGTTTACTGTGTGGACTTAGAGCAGTCGCGCTGACTTCTTACCTCTCTAGTGCTAGTGGAAGCGTTGTGACTGTGCATTACACCTATTTTCGGGTGTTTGTTATCTAGAGCGAACTTTCCCTCTGGATTACGTGTGTGTTGTGATTCCTTGACTTACCAAAGCTGTGCTAACCCAGCGGATTTATGGCTTCTCAAAACGAGACGATTGCTGACAGCGAAGGGGTAAATGCCGACCCTTTACACTTTGCTCTTAGTGTTTGCAATGTTATTGATATTTCAAAGTGTACCTGTCCTGAGGAGTGTGATATTTATGTTTGTAAAATTGATGCATGTCTTGATACTTTGGAAAAAGTTTCCCCTCAATCTGTTGAATTATCAAATGCTATCCATATGCTAGATAGGTCTCTTAACCGCATTTTGCATAGGAAAAGTAGTATTCTTACAACCTTGTTGTCCAATCAAATTATTGCCAACGCTTATACAAATTCCCATGTAAATAAAATCTTTTCCGATGGAGGTTCTGATAGTGAATCCTCTTCCACATCTAATGCATGTCACAAAAAGAGTAAGAATAAATAGGAGATCCCCTCAGAAAGAAGAAAATGCTTCAAAAAAGATTAAACAATCCTTTGAATATCAAATAAATACAAGCAATCGCTTTGCAAATTTGGAACATGAACAAGACCATTACGAAATTCAATCTAATCTAGATGATGAAATGAAGGATTTAGATAATCAACAAGGACTCTTCAGCCATACGGCTAAAACACCAAGTGAAATAAACTTAAGAAGTTTCCAAAATAGCCAACCTGGTCCCTCTACTGCTAACAACTCTAATAATGCCAACAAAAGCAGATACGTTCCTCCTATCTATATAGATAATCCTAAGAACGTCCCCCAACTTCTTGACTTGCTTAATGAAATCACCAAGGAGAAAATAACAGGACGCATGATGAATAATGATAAACTAAAGATCTTCCCTCCTACGCCCGAAGCTCATAAAGCTATACAAAATAAAATCACTCAAGATGGTATGAAATCTCATACATATGAACTTAATGATGAAAAACAAATTAAAGTTGTCATCAGAGGCCTCTCTAAAGACTTTGATACTTCTAAAATAATATCTCACCTTCAGAATCAGGGATTTGCTCCTACTTTATGTCATCCTATTCGAAACAGGCAATCCAATACAAACTTCAACCTCTTCCTTGTTACCCTACCTAAAATTCCAAAGTCCAAGGAAATTTACCAAATCGAATTCATTGGCCGCATGAGAGTTACTATTGAATCCTTGAGGAAGAAACAATCTCCTGGGCAATGTTACAATTGCCAGGAATTCTTTCATCACAGTCGGCTCTGTACCAGAAACCCTAGGTTCATGAAGTGTGCAGGACCCCACAGATCCAGGGAATGCCCAAATCCTAAGGATACGCCTCCCAAATGCCTCCACTGCAATGGCCCACATACGCCAAACTTCACAGGATGCCCAAAGAACCCTGTTAACAAAAGAACCTTTTCAGAAGCTCCTGAAAATGCCTGGGCTGACCCAGCAATCATCGCCAAGATTAAAATGCCCCCAACTCCTGCAGTAGAACCAAATCCTAATCCTGCCACCCAATTTATCCCAAGACCCGTTCAACTTGCTTCAAATGCGAACCCCCCAACCCAAGAAGTTTTCTTCAAACAGATGTCTCAAATGATGTCCAGCATGATGAACTCTTTATTCAGCCAAATGGCTAACTACTGCCAGATGAAACCCCCTACTGTTAGCATTCAATAATCAGAGGAACAATAGCCTTAACCTAATCAGCTGGAATGCTGCTGGCATAAAGAACAAAATTAATCAACTCAAATACTTTCTTCTTGACTGGAAACCAGATATATTGTCCTTACAAGAAACCCATCTCAACCCAGGAGACAGACTCAAGTTCCCCAACTACTCGTCCTATCGAACAGACAGACTCACCCATCGAAGAGGTGGAACAGCAATTCTCATCCGAAATTCAATAGATCATCATCCAACCCCTATCGCATCTACCACATTTGAAAATACTACTATCCAGCTTCACTTACCAGACAGCACTCCCATTACCATCTCAAGCATCTATAGACCGCCGCATGGCTCCATCTCGACTCTGGAACTTAACAACATTTTCAATTCGAACAGTAAATGCATCGCAGTTGGTAACTTCAACGCCAAACATAGGGCTTGGAGCTCGGGCACTTGGAACTCTAATGGCACTATTATCCATGACTACATCTGCAATAACAACCTCATCCTCTTAGCTCCCTGTGAACCAACGGACTTTCCTAACCACTCTAATAACCCAAGCACCCTGGACTTTGGAATTCTCAAAAACTTCTCTTCTGGTGATGCGAATTCTATCAACGCTCTTAGCAGTGACCACAATCCAGTCTCCTTTGAAATTGATATTAATGTCAACCTCCCAGACATAAGCAAGATTATTAAAACGAATAATTGGTCTAAATTTAAGCAAATTATGAGCACCTCTCTTCCAGGGAACCCCAACATCCAAAACATCAAAGATATTGACGAAGACATTACGAAACTCAACAGTGCCATTCTCACAGCAATTAACCTGGCCTCCAGATCTAAACTCATTAATGGTAACTACAGAAAACTTCCGCCTAATATCGTTAAGAAGATCACCCTCCGCAATCAAATTAGAAAGAGATGGCAACAAACATACGACCCAAGATATAGAAGAACTGCAAACCGCCTCACAAATCAAATCAGACGGGAAATCAAAGACTATGATCAAGAAAGTTGGAAGGAGTGGCTTATGAGTTTAAACCAAGAAGATAATTCAATCTACATTGCAGCCAGGAAGTACATCCAAATCCCACCCATGCTTGACACTGATGGTATTAAATACACCCCCCTGGGAAAGGCAAACGCCTTCAAATACTCCTTGGAGAACTCATTCCAAACTAACCCTGAACCGTACGATGATGTTCACATAGATGAAGTCAATAGAGCAATCCGTAGATACATCAATAATCCTAAACCTAGTTCTAACATCAAGCTCACCTCGCCACAGGAAATCTTATCCTTCCTTAAGAGAATCAATCCCAGGAAGGCTACTGGACCAGATGGCATTCCTAACAAAGCATTAAAACAAATTCCCACCAATGTAATTACCTTCATCACTAAAATCTGTAACAAATGTCTTCTCTGCAACTACTTCCCTACCATTTGGAAAACAGCGCATGTCCTGATGTTCCCTAAACCTCGGCAAAATCGTAAACTTCCAGGGAACTATCGTCCCATCAGCCTCCTCAGCAACATTGGCAAAATCTTCGAAAAAATTATCCTCTCAAGATTAAAAGAAGAATGTCATGATCTTAGCATCATTCCAAACGAACAGTACGGTTTTAGGGCAGGCCATGGCTGCATTCATCAATTGCTTAGGGTAGCTAACACCGTCACAAAGGGTTTTAACCACAAATTCTACACTGGAGGAGTATTCCTTGATGTCCGCAAAGCATTTGACCGAATGTGGCATAATGGTCTGATCTACAAGCTGATAAAGTTCAAAATTCCTAACTACCTCATAGTCATCCTTATTAACTACCTTAGAAACAGGACCTTCCGGGTCAAGCTCAATCATACGCTCTCCGATATTGGAAGTATAAAAGCCGGAACTCCACGGGGATGCATCCTTAGTCCACTACTCTATACGATCTACACCTCTGATTTCCCCAAGACCAACCAAATCATGAATTGCTTCTTTGCGGATGATACTGCCATCTTAGCCCAAGGTAGCACCATAAATTATGTCATCCACACACTTCAGAAAGGCCTAAATAACATTGAGAAATGGTGCACGCTTTGGCGTGTTGCCATCAACACAGACAAAACCCATGCAGTCATGTTCCGTAAAGGTACATCCAGGAAAGAACTAAAAACTCTCTCGTTCTTTGATGAAGATCTCACTTGGGACAAAGAGGTCAAGTACCTTGGGCTAATCCTAGACGACAAGCTCACCTTCAGAAGCCATCTTAAATACAACACAGAGAAGTTCTGGGCCAAAGTTCACCTGCTCATCCCACTTATTGGAAGAAGATCTCTTCTTACACTAGAAAACAAGTTGCTACTTTTCAAACAAGTTCTGAGACCTATCCTCACGTATGCGGCGCAAATTTGGGGCCTCTCAGCATTTTCCAACCGTAAAAAAGCACAAATCCTCCAAAACAAAATCCTTAGAATCATAGTCAATGCTCCCTAGTACGTTAGAAACAGTGTCATACACAACGATCTGAAGATCCAAACTATAGATGAATTCATTAAAGAACTCTCCAGGAACTTCTTCCAAAAACTTGTAACCACATCAACCCTACTGTCCTGGATCAACTCAATTATACCCATAATAATGGAAAATATGCCTTTCCTTATGCCACTACAAAATGGTCCACACCTCTTAAGCCTCCATAGTTCGCTCATGCTACCTTGCCCCGCTGCATCATACTCTTATTCTCCCATCGTTGCACTTGCATTCCATTTTCCAGCCCATTCCCCTCATTTGCCTGACAGGTTTTAACACGTACCCCATCTGATTTACCATTGGTGAAGTCTATGTTCCTCTAAATCTCTTAGCACTCATTCTGAGTAAAAGTGTCTTAGGCACTAAAACTCATAGCCATCCAATTCAAGAGTTTACGAAGGAAATTTCAAAATCAGCGTTTAAAAAATTGCCGCTTGTGAATTTTAAAAAATTTACGAGTGCCATAAAAATCACTAACAAAAGCAATCTGTAGCTTCATATCTGAACACAGGTGGCTGTTTGATAAACAATCGTATAGCCACAGCGACGGACAAGAAGGCAGCTAACAGGGAATAAGGTGCCGGTTTTAAATCGTAACATTAACTTCTTTTCGGTTCGGCATATCTTTTTTCATTCAGCTAAACGTATCTTAAAGATCCACTGGATTATTCAGGTACCTGAATATTAGAACTAGTTAGTTTGTTAAAAATTTTATGAACTATATATTAAATAAATAAAAAGTTTCTAATATGCAAATTAATATCGTTCTTTCTGGTTTACGTAAAATTTTAAACTTTTGGCTTTCTTCTGAATTGATGAAATATTTTAAGAAAATCACCATAAGGAAATTTTTACCCATATCATGCATTTTATTCCTCGCAATTTTTAAGGTCATGTTTATTCATAGCTTCTTTTACATCAGTGATTCTCAACCTGTGGGGCGCGCCCCCTGGCTAAATGGGGGACGCGAGCACATCGAAAAGATAATATTATTAAAAAATTAATTAATTTACTGAAAGGAAAGTGAAACAAAATACATTCTGACGTAATAAAAAATAAAATACACATTTACACTGGTATAATGCACTTATAAATAGGGTTGTATCAATACTCCACAACGCATTTTTATTGTATGAGATGGGAGTGCGCGATGAAAATTATGATTCAAAATTGGGTCGCAAATACTGAAAGGTTGAGAAACAGTGTTTTACACAAAGATTTTTCTCATAATTAAAAAACCATATGTTATTACCTTTTTGAGTACGACCTTGAATTATTCAAGTACAGTAAAACATCTATTAACGGTCACTCGTTTACCCTGGAGCGCTAATGTTACTTCGCGTTTTCAATGGGAAAAGGTTTAGTTTAGTTATATATTAACGTCCCGATTTGAGGAAACACGATGGATATTTTGGGACGGACTTCGTAATTTTGAGCCGTGGTCAAATGACGAGGACGCTGCCTGAGCTAGCACCCCCTCTCCAAAATTCCACGGCAACGGGAGGGCGTTTGGCCACTACGTATGATTTAGCGTGCAACAGGCCCCATACATGGCGAATCTTCGGAGGAATCGGGTTTTGAGCCTGGAGCCTTCCGGCCTCAAAGCCGAGACCTTACCACTAGGCCACCGCGGCCTCTTAATGGGAAAAGGAGTCAATTTGACTCAACGTTACCGTTCAAGGATTAACCGTCATTTTCTGTTATCCGTTACCGTCAAAGTAGTGTAGGTTTATATTAATATAATACATTTACGTACGTTACTACTCTTATATTGAAGTTTATATTGATAGTTTTGTGAAATTAAATACAATATGTATGTATTATTGACGTGTAAATTATACTATTTTCATTTTTGTCCCAAGCCGGCAGTGAAATCAAGTTACTGTACATACGTATTAAGATATTTCTGTTATTCGTCTAGTCGGTTATCGTCGCAGTCCTCGTCCGGACACTGACGGTTAATCTAAGTTTTACTTACGCTAAAAGATTTATTGTATCAAACTTTGGTAAGGGGTTTTCTGCATATTTAAAATTTGAATAGTCTTAAAATTTCTGACGGCAACTTTTTTGATTTCATAATTAAATTCCTCTTCGGCATAATTGTTCGAAGTCCAAATTTTGGTAAATTTGTGGAGCAGAAGATATGTGACATTTTGTTTTGTTTTTACGACTTACAGAAGGTCATCTCCATGTTCAGATATTTAAACTCCCTGCTGCTCTCCAGACGACGGTAGTAGAATTTTTCTTTATGTAGAACTTGAAAATCTTTTTTAAATCCTATTGGAATAAATTACTACTCGATGCAAAACAAATCTTTATTGCGTTGAAATTTTCTGTAAAATTTCTGATTCTGCCATGTAAAGAGGTATTCAAGAAGGTTATAAATTTTGTCTAAATTGCACTAACATTTTAATTATAATTACGCTCAATGTATGGTTTTAGTCGTTTTTCAACTATTGTTTGCCTCCAATAGTCTCTGTCATTCAATATTGTCTAACGACACTGCAAAACACTAAATTGGTACACTCACTAAACCCCGCTTGTTCTCGACCGCTCAGCGCCAAGTAAACCCATCCACTAACTACCTGCCTTTTCCAGATTTCTTCAGTGGAGCAGGCACCCCAAGTCTCCCCACCCACATACACGTGCCTATCTCAGCCGACTTTATGGTCAATTAAATCTTTAATCACTAGTGGAATTTTTTCTCCTAGCCCCTTTACACCGGGACATTTTGGGAGAGTCCGACATGAAATGAACTCTCCTAATCTGGGTGATCATTTACCCCACCTTTGCTATAACCTTCCCTTAAGGCGCACGGAAATGGGCTTGTGATGGGCAAGGATAATTGGACCCCCTGCCGTGCATATCTGCAAAGCGATCTCAGAACGTCACCTCACCGCAAAGGACGCCAACCGTCTCAGACCGACTTTCGTCGATGTCAAGGTGAAACTTCTAGATCGCCTCACTCTATGTGAGAGGATTAATCCAATTGAACTGATGAATGGTGCGGACGAGTTAGATACCCAACCTTCTGCACCACACTACGCCAATTATGACCGGTATTTCACACAGACTATCGGGTTTAGTGTGGAGTGGTCGTGAATGACCTGCTTAAAGAAGGATATCCACGATCCCCACCACACCAAAACCGGTAGTCAGTGTGAAAACCCAATGAGGGTGCTGCGACCGAATTATTGAAAATCTAACTTCTCTTCAAATCCATTTGGACTGTACGGTCATAAAAGTTGCAATGCGACCGGTGTAGATGCGTGGGGGAGAAAGGGTGAGGCTCTGTCGCACTAGAGGAAATCGGAATAGGCAGGGGTTCGTGTTTTGAAGGCGGGGTGAAAAGTAGTTGCAGTGATTGAAGTGGCGGTATGTGAATGGTTTCCGGTTTGCACGGAGCGTGCCGTGAATCACCTAGCTGAATGGATGAGCTGAAAACAGAGTGGAGCTGAGTGCTCGTGTATAGGTGAGCTGAAAACGGA
>BGPR01046701.1:0-11976 GCA_013235015.1 Araneus ventricosus
CTTTGGATTCAGTAGTTTCTTCGCTCTTCTAATTCTGATTTAAATGTATATTGTGTTCAATGCAAATTATTAATGGAGCTTCAACTTCAGACCTATTAATTCAGTTTAGCTTGTAAGAAATCAGTTTGGTGATCTACATTGCAAGCACTATGTATGCATTTAAGAAATAAAACAGAGAAATGATAAAATATGTGATGATAAAAATTTTATTTTAAATTAAAAAGCAGAAAAGATTTAAAGATTTTATTTAAAAATGGAGGAATTCATAAATTTTAAATTTTAGATGCAAATTTCTTTAATATTCTTTCTTCAACTCTCCACAAATGTCCATGAAACATTTTTCATGCTTAATATAAATTTATAAAATGACACAATAGAATTTTAATAAAATTAATTATTAGACAAATAAGCACACTTGAGATATCGAAAAATAATTCTCTTTAATCAGAATTTTGCTACAACGAGGCACTTCAGCCACATAGATATTGCTTTATAAAATTATACAATCAAGGTTAATTGGATTTTCGTTTATTTTCTGTTAAATATATGTGAATAAGCAGTTAAAAAATGAAAACGAATACTTAACCAAAATACATTTATAATCAGAAATATATAGGCCTGTGAACCATTATATTAGGAAAAAATTAGTAACTTTAACCCTTCGACTTTCTATTATACTTCCACAGACGGATGTCAATTGCAACTCTTAGTAAAAAAAATGTTTCTGGGCATTTCGTAATTGCCCTTAATAGAAAGATTTCAAAATAAGTTTTTCTATAGATATTTATTTTTCTATTTAGCGAGAAATTTAGAGCATCTTTACCAACAGAAGTCATTTTTATTCTATCTTGAAAATAAACATTCGAATTGTAAGTCATGGATAAATTAATATTTTAAATCCCGTTTTTTAAATATTTTATGGTTTTTTTCACAGATATTTTGTAAAATTTTAATAACACATCTCATATCCTATTGTATTTTTTATAAAAATTTGAAGTATAAAGGTAATAGCAAAGCTTATAAAGGCTGGTTAGAATTTTACCATCCGGAAACTACTTTTCCCAGATATGCTTATCACTCTCATGTATGTGCTCGAACATTGAGTTGACTTATTACATTTCCGCAACGCCCCATTGGTCAAGAGAACTCTCCACAGAACACGTGGGTACATTTTCGACGTATTTTAAACTCAAATCCCCCAGTGATCACTTTAACAGCATACCATATTCAACTTTAACTATATAAAGAAAATGTCAAACTACCAGCTTCGAGAGGAGAACTTCGACACCCCATTTTTCCCGCAGGATGGCAATTTCGATTCCCAAATTCCTCCTCTTCCGAATTACTTGTCATCGAGTTCCTGGGCGATGACTGACAAAGATGCATCGATTTTCATGTCCTCGATGGAGGACTAGACGGAAGGTTTCCGTCACTCCGATTCCCGATTATATTTATACCTTGTTAATATTTTGTGTTGTTTGGGTAGCGACAAATAATGCCGCTAGAGAAACAAGCAGTGTTTCAACTTTGGCAATTCTTAACAGCAAATGTCTTAGGAAATTAGTGAAAGAGAATGCTTTAAGGAAAGAGCGGAATTCTGTGAAATGGAATTTAGCAGGATATAAGAATATTCAATGCGTCGACTGTTTAAAATTCAATGTGTTCTGCTTAACTGATAGTTGTGTCCAGCTTTAATTTGATTCACCCATATAATCACTTTACTTCATCTATTCTCAACATTGTTGTTTCTCGAAACAAATATTATACCAGCTTCATGGCCCGGCCTTGTACGGGCTATCTCGAATAATGCGTCATTCCCTGGCGGAGAGAAGTGAGGTCACGTGACCAGCGTTGCTGGAGATCCATATTTTTTCATTTGCCCGCGTCTAGTTTATAAACGCATGAAGCAAGATGCACTACATACATGAAATCTCAAAGTTAAATCTCACGGAAAAAACCATTTTTAGTAAAAATCCTATTTGAGCGATTTAATTCACTCTGTTTCTTTATATCAGTTACCAAAACCCGCACAAAACGCCATCCACATTGCTTTGTTGAGGGTTCCATATTGCATTGCTGGAGTTTTCAACAATGATAGAGAAACATGCAATTAAATATTTGTTTAACAATGAAATCGGTTTGAATAGCGCTGCAACAATGAAAAGTATTGTTGTAAATTAGTTTTTAATTAATATCCTTTTCACTAATTAAAATTTCGGAGTTTAATTGATAAAAATGGATTCCTTGAATTATTCCCCATCTTTTTGTACTTTCCGCGCGCTCCTCTGTCCAGCGGCTCGTGAGAAGATAACCGGACATAGATACATACGTTTGTTTACCTTCGGATTTTAATATATAAGAAGATATCAGTATTAATCGTATCTCCCATACAATTACTTTTGTTCAATTATGTTCCTTTTCAACACTTTACGAAAAATGACAATGTGTTGATCATAAGTATTTAAAATTTATTCAAGTGATAGTTATTCTCGTATTAGCATTGTGAATCCCTTTTCTTTTTTCAATTTTTACGAATTATCTTCTCTAATCAAGTTGTGTTTGGAATTTACGTCCCCGGTAGTTGTTGCACCGTTTGATTCAATCCTTAGACTTTGAAACAATCCTTGCTTTATTTCATCATTTCATGTAATGAAAAAAGAATTTATAGGAATTCGTCTTATTCTTAAAACCGATGGTTCGCATCAATTTTCTCTATTCATGCTGGAGATTAAACTAAAGAAGTAAGAATTTATGCTGGAGTAAGAATTATAGTTCACTGTTCAGCAACTATAGAAAAATCAATGGTCATATGAACGCTAATTAACGACGGCGGTACCTGTTTCACAACATAGGGAAACGAAATATGCCTTAAAAGAAATTGTGATGTTTTCCTCTCTCGAAATAATGCCACCAAACACCTTTTAGAAAAATATATCTATTTACACGCAGAAAAACAAACTTTAACAAATTTAATGCACTATTAAATTTGCTAAATAATTATGTCGCACTGAGAAGCCAAAGCATTTTCAAAACAATTACAAACAGGCAAGACATATCACCTCTCTCTTCCGAGGTCGACGCCAAACTCTGGTGTGTTTACAAAAAGCAAGCTATCATGATGGAAATATCGCGCCAATCTTACAACCATCGCCAACAGTAGCCAAACATCATAAAAATAAATTAAGAAGAAAAAAATACATGATTAAAAAGTAAATATTCTCATCATAGAACATTTTACATGATGCATCAGTATTTTTGACATTTGTGTAGGATGGAGGCCTAGATCCCATGTGAGATGAAGGCAGACGAAACACACAGGTTTAACGTTTTAGATGTTTAATTAAACAAGACGAACAATTAAGACTGCACAATCATTAAAGAAAAAAGATCAAAGGAATTAGGCGGGCGGGCTGCCCTTTACATCAAATCAAGTTAATTATCGCGGGCAGTTCTGAGTGGCATGCTCCATCACTCGCAATCGAGCAAAATCTGCTACAGGCATGCGAAAGAGAGATTAGTCATGTGACGTGACGTCAGCTGGTAGTGCGTTGCCAACCGGTGGATCTCAACTACAGCTCCACACGGCCTTTCTGACGGTGTGTGGGCGGGATACCAAATTTGTTAATATATTTTTACCAAGTCAATTTCGGCCATGTTCAGTAGATTCTACACTAATTTACAAAATTAGTGTAGAATCTACTGATTGTACTAAATTTGTAAATTATCTTTACAAATTTAGACTTTATAGTTTTAAAACTCTAATAGATAGTAACAACCGGTTTTCAACATGTGACAAGATAACTCATTTTTTTGTTTTCCATGTAACGCAGATTTGACGAAAGATGTGGACAGGAGAAGGTTCAGTGTGTAGCTTGGTTCATAGAGACAAAGTCCGATACCCAAGAGCAACGTTAGCGTCGGAAACAGATGGGCGACCCCCAGCTGTTTATGGAGAACACTACCTGTTTCTATAAATGAACTATACCAATCCCGAATAGTTGATTAGGACAGTGGTGCCCTTCCATACTGTGCCCGAAAACTTCGTTACACTTGAGTATCGGACTTTGTCTCTATGAACCAGACTACACCCTGAGATTCCTCTTGTGGTTTCCACAATTTTCGTCAAATATTCGTCATCTGGAAAGCAAATAAACTTTATGAGTTGTCTCGTCACATGCTGAAAACCGGTTTTTTGTTATCTAGTATAATTCCGAAGCTATTAATGTCTAAAATTGTAAAGTTAATTTATGTACACACTGTTTATGATAACCGCATGCCACATTTTGTCGATATTGTGCACTATCCAATGACTTCTCGAATGTCTTGAGCAGTTGCCAAACATTATTCAGGATTGTAGGTAACGATTCAAGAAATAACAGAAGCGGAGTTGAATACCCTTTCTTGCCATTAAATGATGTATAATACTTATCGATAATTACAACTAATTTATCAAAGACTTTCATAAATTAATCACAAAATTTGACAATGTTTAGTGACTTGCTGTTGCAATAATGATAGTAATATTCTTTTACTACGAAATTCGTTTGATTTAAATGGATCCCTATTCCCTTAAATTCTTTCACGTATAAAATTAAATCTGAAAATAAACAATAAAATTTAACTTCTTGGGAAATTTTCTTAATATATAGTTCAGTTTTACTTGATAAAGTGTCTTAAAAGAACAAATCTAATAACGATATATTATGCTATGCTAATGATCACTGATATCAGTTGAATGTTTCCCCAGTAAACGTTTGGTTTCCAGGGAAAATAAAATATTTCAGAATTTTAAATAATCAGTTGAGTTATGGCTACAGTGTTCAACTAGACGTCAAATGAATCATATGGAGAACAAATTCAATACACATTTTTTACCTATTTTGCTCCAAGGATACAAAATAAAACCACACGGGACTGAACTTTCAAATACTTCATGCAAGTGTTTGAACAGTCGTGTTCTTTTGTCACATTTGTTAAACATATTCCATAGTTAAGAAAAAAATATTATCGTCCTTTGAGAGACATTAAGACACCATGAATAGAGATATTTGAACGAGAATTAAAAAAAACCTCGTCAATGAACCAAGTCTGAGATGAATCTCCTCACCGACTCAATTACAAAATTCATCCCTGATCCTTAAAATATCATCTGTGGCTCTTCACACAGTTTCTGTGACCTTCCTGTTGATTTCGAATAATCCGAGTGCTCCATTTCCAATGTGCCAAATGCAAATCCCCTGTCAGCGCCGACCCCTCATGTTGAGGATCGACTTGTTAATCGAAGGAATGTTTATTGATGGAAGTATATTTCATTCCTTTGGTCAAGGAAGAATTTTGCGTAGTCTATATGCAGAGTTAGAGGGGTAGACGTGGAAGGGTTTCGTAATATATGTACATGTGATATTATGGAACATTAAATTCTGAAAGGGGGAGGGAGGATCTGTTGTGAGGTCATAGAATATCTCCAAATACAGAATTGATAATCGAAATTCAGCAATCTGGGGGCACTATTCAGGTTGCCCTTCGTCTCGGAGAGACGAAAATCACCTTCTGAAATTCCGAGGACGACTTCCCTTCGATGGAACATTGCAGCGGCAGATATCGTCCGCGTGTTTGAATCACAAAGGGCCAGAGTTAATCGGTAGGAATATGTGATGGAGTTTATGAAATTCTTTGATTTCATTGTGGCACTTCGATTCAAGAGGAAGGCTGTTTACGATGAGAATGGTTTTGCTGAAATTTCTTTAACACTAACACAAAATGATCTTTCAAACTGATCGGATGGAGGCTTTTGATTAGAAAATCCGCATTTAATTTTATAGCTTTTCCCATTTACTTCAAGAAATTTTATATTAAACTAGCTGATGCCGAGCAGACCATCAGATTTCGGTTATACGCATGCCATGTTTTTCCTGACCCTTTTAGTAGAGCCAAATTGTCGATTCAGTGCTTTAAGAAGATTCGCCAATACATAAAAAGTAGCCAAGTAGTGTACGCATGACCGAAAAGTAGCCAATTATAATGATCTCAATAGTAAGATCCATGATGTTCACCTCAATTTGTGAATTGCCACGATTTTATCTTCTCTGACTTAAACTATTTTGACGTTAATATAAACCATCTCTGGCTCGCCTAAGCCCATCTGCTTCATTTCTAACTGATCTGTTTTGAATAAATTCATCCCAAGTTTCATTGTATTTATGAAATATTGCGAATTCTTCCTTTTAAACACATTTTTTGAGAAAAAAGTTATTTTATACCAGAACGAATATAGTAACAGGTTATGACTGTGAAGTAGTGTTCATTAAACATCGATAGACTATCGATACTATCGAAGCCAAGTCGATAGTGTCGGGTTTTAGGAACTATGACTGAAGCAATCGATAGTATCAACTTTCTCAAAACTATCGATACTATCGATAGTATCAACTTTCTCAAAACTATCGATACTATCGATAGTTTTCTCCTGGGCAATACTATCGATAGGCGCATTTTCAGTCGATAGTTTTAAAACTATCATCTGGAACTATCGATTCTTCGGATAGTTTCAAAACTAACGATTGAAACAATCGACTGGAACTATCTATAGTTTCTAAACTATCGACTGGAAGAACAACTATCGATAGCATTGCCGGGGATAAAACTATCGATATTTTTGAAACTATCGAGACTATCAATAGCTTTGAAACTATCGATGTTTAAGGAACACTACTGTGATGTTATGCCTAACATGGAGGAGGCTACCGGTTTTGTTTTGTAAACACACCGATCGTTGCCATCGACAAAAAAGAAATTAACCTCTTTTCTGTGCCACGAGCCTTTCAGTTTTATATATATATATATATATACAATTAATTTTTCATTATTTAATTTCCTTTTTCTTTTGTTTATTCTGATAAAGACCTCTAGTCTACTCTTATTTACCACGACAGGTTATTTTGACAGAAAAGATTTATTGCCTTATAAAATTATCTGAGCAGAAAATATATGCATTCACATGCCACATATATGTTTGCCTGTGCAGACGATAATTCAAATTCGGACATCTAGTCCGAAATATCGTTCCATCATAATACTTAAAGCTTATTCATCTGTCCTGTCTTTGTCAACATCTGCAGAAGCACGAGCAACCATTTTTGTCTGTCTGTGAAGACATTTCTATAGAAATTGATAAAATAAATGCTTGTTGAATGAGTACCTTAATGTTGCATTGTTTAATATTTCCTTAGTAAAATTAATCTTTTTTACATTCAATCAGGAAATATAAATTTTTTATCTTAAAACCGGTTGGGTTATTTTGACCTATTACGGTACGAATTGGTATGTATTAAATTTCGTCATGTTTAGTTTTAATTTTGAAATGCATGTGTTTAGCCAAATAGCACTGCAAGTTTTGTGATGGCATGTTGTAGATCATGGCTCAATTTCGGGTTAAATATTGGAGGATCACAGGTTCGAGACTACATTTCATGGAAGACTCAGCGCATATGCATGCTGGATCCATACTAATTCTATAGCACAAGATGCTCTACAATAAGCATACACTATGTTTACAATGTTATTAGGTATTAAGAATATCATTGCAACATCGTGGAGATTTCCTAAATTCTTTTGCGTTAATAAGGAAATGTGTCGCACGGTTCAGCAGCTTGAACACAAACAGTCTCTGCAATAATATTGGCCGCATGATCAAGACGAGTAGGTGAAAACAAAGGTCTTTAAAGAAAACCTGCATTTTTTTTCTGCTGATAAAAAAAATCAACAAAACAAAAGCCCGTTTAAGTGCTAGTAACAAATAAAAATATTTTTTCACTATTTTCTTTAAGAAATGCCCTTTGTCGTGTTTTCTTTTATATATTTGTTGGGATTTTGTTTGCCAGAAAAAAGAATGTCGACATGGCGTTTTCTTCAATATGGAAAGCGTTTTTTCTGTTGAAAATCGCGATGGAAGATCACACATTTTTGGTTAAAAGACTTCAGGTGAAACAAAGTGCTATGCCAAAGCACTAGTAGAACATTTAACTTTTACAATTTTTTTTCATTGTTCATTCAGATGAATTAAACAGCTTACAACTCTAAGAGGAAGTAATTATTAATGTCTTTCCATCGGTGAAAGGCCTTCTTTACCATTACTTAATTTTAAACTGGTGGTTTAAAATTAACTGATTGTAGTACATAATCATGATTTATGTTTCAATTATTTTCAACAAGATTTCTCATTTATTTGTGGCACAAATCAAGGCAAGCGTCTCTTTGAAACATTTCAAATTTTTCAAGAAAAAATACAGACATCGTTTATATTTTACATTTACCACTCATACTGACTTTTATCCATTTGTTTAGACGAATACTTTTTTTCAAATTCATTATCGTTTATGTCTTTTAATCTCCAAATTTTCTATGTCGTTTATCTTAAAGCGTCAATTATCTATTTGCTTAGACGAATATTTTTTCAAATTCATTATCGTTTTTGTTTAATAATCTCGAAATTTTATATGTCGTATACCTTATATCGTCAATTTGACGCGGTTGTTCTTAAGTATGGATACTTAAAAATTTGTAATCAGCAGTGATTATCGAGGGGTTATTGTTCTTATCATACCTATTTACATTGTCAATGCCTAATACCGAATAGCCATAAGCTTCTGGAAAAAGAGCGAAACTACGTTCTAACAACTGTAAATTTGAGAACGTTTTTCCTTAGGAAAAAGAACGAAGTTGTGAATAGTGCATATTTTAGAAATTCCAGTTATTCTTAGTTTGTGCATTCAACTAGCAAGAACTGACTTATTGTAAGTAAAACCTATAAAATACCAAACCCTTTTTAATATAGCCATTTTTGATATGAATATGTTTATGGGTAAGTTTACTTTTATGAAGGCTGTTTTTTTCAGCCCGAAGGCTAATAATATTTTAAATCAATCTTATTAGCGCTTTTATGTTTTCCTTTTTCTTTTAAAATAATGCTTTTTAGATGGTACTAATCTCCTTTGTCTTTTGTTAGGAAATTTCAGGCTGAGAGAAGCTATATTTGGCGTAATGCAAGCTTCTTACAGAAAAAATTCGCAAATATTTTGAATCCATTTCGAATATAGTCCTTAGCCCTTGATAAAGTGGACTAGAATGTGTTCTTGTTTGTTTAATTCGATTCCCTCAGAGTATTTATCTCAATTCTTTGCTTTCTTTGAATGATTTTGATTTTCAGTGTTTTTTTGTTTCTTGCATGCAACTGCAATTGCGCCCTACTTAAACATTGTATAAATTTTATTGTTTAAATTTTGTTTTTTTTATGTTTCTGTTTAAAGTTTAAGTTAAATTTACTTTTAAATTTATTCTACTTTTTCTAGTTGATTGTTTTTAAGTTCTAAATATGAATAATAATATTTCTGTTAAAATAAAGGTTGTTTTGTTTACAAAACATGTGTTTTAGTAAATGCGTCAGATTGCCGCGTGTCCGTAGAGATAGGTATATGAGAAATCTCCGTAAGCCTAGTGTTCATGGAAAATCACTTTTTAAAAATCATTCTTTTTTGCAACGCAAATATACAATCCATTTGATATAATGATAATTTATTCCGTAACTGGAACTGCTTCTGATTCCGCAAGCTAATCATCGTCATCAACACTCCGTCTGGATTCGGCGTCACATTCCGGCCCTTAACCACTAATCATTAGTTAGGAGACCGGTAACTATGCATTAGTCACTAATATGACAGTACAAAGCTGTTGAATGGGAATTCTGTTTGGCTTTGGAGACAGGTTGCATATTAAATTGATCTCCTAACCATTCCATTGTGGCTTCGGTCTACTGAAGCTTAGCTGGGCTCATATTAGAACAATGTGTGTTACCATTTACTTAGAACTGCCTCATAAAATAATTGGAATAATTTTTCTTCATTTTTGTAATTTTATCAATATTACAAAGATATAAATGCGAATTAAGGGAAGTTTCAATTGTGAAAGAGGTAAAAATGCAATAATATTAACAAACAACGAATGAAAAAGTACGAGGAGGAATAAAAATCTGGTGGATGATGTCATCAGAGGCCTTCATCCATGCAGATTCAAAAATAGAATATGTTTTCTGTCGAGAACGCACGACTTAAAGGTCTAAATTTGTTAAACTTAAACCTAAAGAACTTTTAGTAATTTCAGTTCCGGGATAAGTTCAGGCCTTAGAAGAAAATTCAAATTTAGACCTTAAAGTCGTTTCTCCTCGACAGAAAACCTGTTCTATTTTTGAATTTGCATGGATGAAGGCCTCTGACAACATTATCCACCAGATGCTTATTTATCCTCGTTCTTTTTCATTCTCTGTTTGTTAATATTATTGTATTTTTACATCTTTCATAATTATAGTTTCCCATAATTCGTATTTATATCTTTGTACTTAGCAATTTTTTCCTGGATGATGCTGCACATTTGCGTGAACCAAATAAATTGCTTCTATTCTTGTTGTTTTGCCATTTTTAGATATTCAATTCTTAGCAATAGTAAAATATGTTCTGGATGTGTTCTTATCTGCAAACAGTTGTTTTCGATTTATTGAAATGTTTCATTTTTTATTATTAATTCAAATTATAAATAAATAATTAATACAATATGCAATGAAAATAAATGAATAATTATTGCAATAGGTCAGTATTATAGACAAAATTTTTTATTAACATTGTTTTGGCAAAGAAATTAATTAATTGGCCAATATTTATCATATAATCTACTCATAAAGACTCTTTCAGCAATGAGTTGATCCGTGAGTCGACACCTCTCATCGGAAACAACATCATTCATCTTAAATACTAATCTTTCGGACGCCACAGAACTTTCGACTAAAGATAAATATTTTTTGGCTACAAAAACAGACGCCGTTTGCAGACAAAATTTTTTATTAGTATTGTTTTTGCAGGAAATCGATCCATTGGCCTATATTTATCTGTTCATAAAGACTCTTTCAGTAATTCGCCAAACAGACGGCTCTAGGAAGCGGTTGTCGGTGATTGGCCTAAGATGATGAAATTAAAAGATTTATAACTTTGTAAATTTTAGTCTAGTCGAACCTAAAATCGAGCATACCCGGTTCCTGGATTTAAAAAAAACTGGTTTAAACCGGGCCAAAAAAACAACCGAAAAAACCGGTTAACCGAAACAAAAAAAAATCGGTTTTTGGTTTAAACCGGTAGGTTTTTCGCACCCCTACTCTCGCCATCAATAAACCAGAAAAAAGAATCTAGAACATCATTTTTAATCTTAAGGGAGAGGCTAAACATCTTCTCTTGGAGTGTGAGATTTGAAAAATAAAAGATAAACCCTGGAATTTCGATTGGAAGGCTCCTGAAAACTCTTCTTTATACCCCAGTTTCCAAAACGTTTCAAGAATTGCTCTTAACAAACTCTTATCTCTGGAATTTCAGAGTGTGTAAATGTTTAATATATCTTTTTCTGTGCTTAATTGCTTTTACTTTTTACCACAATTTATTTATTTATTAATTATATTTTCTCATTTAGTCTTTCTTTCTGCTTTTTAAAAAATTTCTTTGTGAAGTTTTTTGCAATCTATTTTGTAATCTTTATTAATTTAAATTTAGTTTTAGTTGTAATTTTTTTGACGTAAACATACGTTCCTCCATAGTGGTCTAATCGGCTACCAGGAAGGGAAAAAATTATGAACACTTTTCGTGGTAAAGTTAAACGCTTATAGCTCTGCAACCAAATAACATAGAGAGTTGGATTTAGTTTCAGTTCACAGAGAAGGGTGGACATTGAAGATTGCAAAAATAATTTTAGAATTTGAAATTACGGTTAGTCACAGTCGAGTTGCAAATTTGGTGAAAATCACGAAGAATTTTGATGACGTCACAGCGACCGATGCGCGAGAACGCAGTGACCAACCTAGCTTCCCGCGCTTTCTCATACCTAACTTTTTGGCATTCGGTTGTGTGCGGTTTATTAACTGGATTTTTGAAATTTTGTTTCTTA